>PITA01001208.1:0-208589 GCA_004023965.1 Spilogale gracilis | reverse complement strand
TCCCTCTCTGGCTGTGTTTCTCTCTGTCAAATAAATAAAATATTAAAAAAAAAATTATAGGGGAGCCTGGGTGGCTCAGTTGGTTGGGCGACTGCCTTTGGCTCAGGTCATGATCCCCGAGACCTGGGATCAAGCCCCACATCAGGCTCCCTGCTCGGCGGGAAGCCTGCTTCTCCCTCACTCATTCCCCCGGTTTCTTGTGTTCCCTCTCTAGCTGGGTTTCTGTCAAATAAAATCTTTTAAAAAAATTATAAATTGATAACCCAAAATTCAGAATTAGAAGTTAGTATTTGAAAATTCATGTTTCAAAGAATAATTTTTAAATTGGTAACTCAAGATTCAGAATTAGAAGTTCTTAACACTTGAAATTCCATGTTTCCCTAGATAACCTACAGTAAAGATTAATAAAAAGCATCCATGGTAACAGACCAGAGACGCCATTTCTAGAACACAAAACGCTAACTCAAGAAAACCTCATCAGAAACTTCTTTCATCTGGCCCAATTTTTATAACCAGTAGAGGTTACTTATTTAGAAATGTACGGGCAGATTGACAAAGGTATTGCTTTTGTAATTCAATCACTGAAAGATCATTAAGGTCATTTAAGATACTCCCCCCAAAGTACAACTGATAGAAATATTACTATTTAGAATTAACATTTTCTATCACCACCACCAATACTATTATTTTACATCAATGCTAATTTAAATACATTAATCAACCATTTGGATAATTACCATTTTCATTCTATTTATATACTAGCAGGAAGGCAACAGCTCTATTAATTACTTGATATTTTAGATTTTTAAAATCTTTAGGGGTGCCTGGGTGGCTCAGTTGTTAAGCATCTGCCTTTGGCTCAGGTCATGATCCCAGAGTCCTGGGATCCAGCATCACATCAGGCTCCCTGCTTGGTGGTGGGAAGCCTGCTTTTCCCTCTTTCACCCCCCCACACCACTTGTGTTCCCTCTTTAGCTGTTTCTGTCAAATAAAATCTTAAAAAAAAAAATCTGAATGCTCTAAATAAATGGCTCCCCCAAACAATAATAAACATCTTTCCATTTGTATTGACCAGGCTTGCAAATAATTATCCATGGATTTTAAGTGTTTACATTGAATACTGTCCTCTAAGGGAAAGAAACTGCAACAGGTCCTTACACATGTACAGAAACACTTCACAATTTTCAAATCCTCTTGAACATATTCTTAATAAAATCCTACTGTACCTACCAGCATCACCTCCATCCTGACTGGAGCCGGCTTCAGCCAATAAATTTGTATTGACATTCCTATCACAATCTGGCCCTGAGAGTAGAGCACCATCCAGATCTGAAAATGAGATGTAGAATAATCTGTTATTTACAACCACACTAATAGCCATCACCAACCACTCCCTTCTTGGTACTGTTTCTTATGCAGACTAAATAGAAAATATCTGCAAAGTTATATCTACTGTGTAGTTAATGCTATTAAGGCACAAAATCATAAGACATGGTTTTCAACCACAAGAACAAGTGCACAGTCAACAGTAAGAACAGTGTAAGCTTTAGGAGGCAGGGTGAATTAGGATTACTGGCTATGTAAGCATGTGCCTCAGCTTCCTCATATGCTTCGAACCAGCTCACAGATTTGATATAGAAACTAAATTAGATAATGCAAAGTCAAGTGTTAGAAATTATGGAGTTTGGCACCCAATGACAGCTACTGTAAGTACTAGATGTGTAAAACATTACTGCTTCTGTATTGATTCAGAATGAAAAAGACCAATTAAAGCTAGAATAGTAGACTTAAAGAGAAGAGCTAATTCCTTAATCTTGAAATATGGAAAGGATGTGGAGAGGCAGCTTAAAAGAAAAGACACACTAGTGACACGAATACTTTTGGTTACAATCTGTTAATTTCTTTTAAATCTCTATCACTGCCTTAATTCAGGTACTCATCACCAGTCTCTTGGATTAGTGAATTACTCAAACAGTTTTTGGTCTTCTTGCTTCAAAATATAATGCTAGTCCTTCTATTCATAATGCCAGAGAGATTTTCCTAAAACATAAATCCTAAGTTGCTCCCTTAAAATCTTCAACGGTTCATCATGGCTTTCAGGCTTGTGTTCAAACTCCTTAGTTTAGAATCAAGGTCCTAATATTCGGGTTCCGATTTGTGAATCTAGCCTCATCCAACTGGTACTATCTATTCTCCCAAATTAAAAGTATCTGAAAATAGTATCTGGGTGGCTCAGTGGGTTAATAAGCACCTGCCTTCAACTCAGGTCATGATTCCAGGATCTTGGGATCAACTCCCAGGTTGGGCTCCCTGCTCCACAGGGAGTCTGCTCTTCCCTCTGCCCTTTCTCCTACTTGTCCTCTCAAGTAAATAAAATAAAAATCTTTAAAAAAGAAAGTTATGTGAAGACATTTTTTTTAAAATGCCACTTTTTATGGACAACCTGTCCTCTGTCATTTGATACTCATCTTTGATATTGCCATCCCCTACATTCTGGCTTCCCAACACTCAAAAGAAAAAAAAAACAAACACAAACTTTTTGATTTAAAAAAATTGATGCTGGGCAAATAAAACCGTGGTACATTTATACAACATAATACCACCCAACAATGGTTCTAGTGCATCGTTACAAAACCCTAAATTACTGAATAGATCTAGCACTGACATTCTAATGGACCAGTAAGAGTACATAATTGCTTAATAAAGGAGAGTAAGAATAGTATAAAATGATACTTACGCAGGCATAGTTAGGTCATGCAGAGCACTGCAGGCCACAGTAAATATTTGGCCATTACTCTAAAAGCAGTAAAAGTTTTTTTTTTTTTTTTTAAAGATTTTATTTATTTGACAGAGAGAAACACAGCCAGAGAGGGAACACAAGCAGGGGGAGTGACAGAGGGAGAGGCAGGCTTCCCATTGATCAGGGAGCCTGATGTGGGACTCGATACCAGGTCTCTGGGATCATGACCTGAGCAGAAGGCAGTCGCTTAACCAACTGAGCCACCCAGGCGCCCCAGCAGTAGAGGGATTTTAAACAAAGCATTAATCGCATTTACCTTTTAGAAAGACTATGCCTCATACTGTATAAATGAATTAAAGGAGGTCAAAAGGAGATATAGGGAGACTAGCTATTTTAGAAATCCAGATGAGAACCAATGGTGGCCTTGACTAGGCTGATGGCAGTAGCAAATGGAGGAAAGTAGTTGTGGAAGAACCAACAGTGCTTGGTGAGACTGAATAGGGGAGACGCAGGGCTTGAAGTAATGAGGAAAGCTTCCATTCCATACAAATGGCAGTCTGAGGTCTCTGGAAGAGAACCAGTTTAGGACCGGTTTTAGGCAGTTACGAATATACTGAGTCTGACATACCTAACAAGAGGAGTTTGGAGTGGGAACAGCAGGTTAAATGATAAACTCTAGATACTGCCTGGGATCAATTCTCAGCTCTGCTACATTCCAGATGTGTGAGTTGTGAAGCAGGTTATTCTTTTTTAAATGCAGCGGTTCTCAAAGTGTAGTTCCCAAATCAGCAGCTCAGGCATTATCCAGGAACTTGCTAGAAATGTAAAATTTCAGGCCCTATCCCAACCTACTGAATCAGATACTGTGGAGGTGGAGCCCAGAAATCTGAGTTTTATAAAGCCCTCTAGGTGATTCTGATGTTTACGAAAAGACTGAGAACTGTTTTATTATAAAAGTAGGGAAATTATCAGGAAAAGAGCTATGAACTTTTTTTTAGAAAGAAAGAAATTTTTAAAAAGATTTTATTTATTTATTTGAGAGAAGCACAGCTAGAGAGGAACACAAGCAGGGGGAGTAAGAGAAGGAGAAGCAGGCTTCCCACCGAGCAGGGAGCCTGATGCGGGGCTCAATCCCAGTGTCCTGGGATCATGACCTAAGCCGAAGGCAGACGCTTAACGACTGAGCCACCCACGTGCCCCTACTCCTCAAAATTTTAACAATCAACTTTATTTTTCTCACATTTTCCCACTTCACAAAACTGCTATGAAAAGTGACATCAGTAAGTGAAAATACTGGATAAAATGTAAAGTGGAGTATCAATCTAGGTGTCATTAAGCGAGGTTAATCTTGGTGCCTGTGGGATACAGGTTTCCCTGGAATCACAGCAAATTAGCAGTGCTTCCAAATCATCTGGTAAGTAGTACAGCACCTGACTCTAAGTGCTAAACAAAACAAGTTGGGAAGAAGGTTTCCCTGATCATTTTTTTTGGCTCTCAAAATTCCAAACATGAGGCAGGTGCAGACTGACTTAGATTTTTTCTTTTTTTTTTTTCAAGATTTTATTTATTTGATAGAGAGAAACACAGCCAGAGAGGGAACACAAGCAGAGGGAGTGAGAGAGGGAGAAGCATGCTTCACTGCCGAGCAGGGAGCCCGATGTGGGACTCGATCCCAGGTCTCTGGGATCATGACCGGAGCAGAAAGCAGTCGCTTAACCAACTGAGTCACCCAGGGGCCCTGACTTAGATTTTTTTTTTTTAAGATTTTATTTATTTGACAGAGAGAAACACAGCCAGAGAGGGAACACAAGCAGGGGGAGTGAGAGAGGGAGAAGCAGGCTTCCTGCCGAGCAGGGAGCCCAATGTGGGGCTCAATCCCGGGTCTCCGGGATTATGACCTGAGCCAAAGGCAGTCGCCTAACCAACTGAGCCACCCAGGCGCCCTTGACTTAGATTTTCTTAAGGGCGTCTGGGTGGCTCAGTCTTTAAGTGTCTGCCTTCAGCTCATGCTCATGTCAGGATCTCAGGGTTCTGGGATCGAGCCCTCCATCAGCCTGCTTATCCCTCTCCCACTCCTCCTGCTTGTGCTCCCTCTCTGTGTCTCACTCAAATAAATAGATCTTTTAAAAAATCATTAAAAAATATTTTCTTAAAAGACAAATATTCTTAAGAATGAAGTTAAAGACATCAGAAATCAAGGTTTTAGAAAAACTCCACCGTACAAAAACTCAAGAGATTAAGATCTTTCTCCACTTTCATTTTCACATAAATATATACTAACATCAAGTTTCTCTTCTGTGAAGACAGTTTCAGAACTACTTTGGTTTTTTTTTTCATAAACAGGTATAATTTTTCTGTTCATTGCGATCAGGTTTTTCCACTTTTCATTGGAGCAAATTCACTTACAAATTTATGATATAAAACACCCTTGACAGTCCCCGTAGCAGCGTAGAGACTCAACATATAGTAGTTTCCATTCACACCCCACTGACTCAAGTGACTGCCCCATCCTAGACTAAGCTCTACTGTTTCTTCTCTGCACTACTCAAAAAAGGCTGTTATTTCTGCCCTAACTGGTCCTTAAAAAGGTCTACCCATATCATTCCCCACTCCAATCCATGAACACCCTCCAAATGTTTTTTCCTAAAAGCAAATATAAACGGATCTCATCTCTAGTTTAAAATCTCCCATTGCCTCAGTATGTAAAATAAAACCCACAAATTTACCATGCAGAACATAAAGAATCACAACCTGGCTCTTATCAATCTACCCAATTTCCCCATTACACTCTTTCTATTCTTTTACCTACCGTACCCTGACTTCTTTCCACCTTGTTGTCAGTGAATGCCCTTCTCCCTCTCCTGGCAAACTCCTACACAAGATCCAATTCTTATTACTGCCTTCTCTATAGAGCTTTCTCCAAGTCTTCTTAAGTTAGGAAACTCTCATTGCACCCCCTACCGTACTTATTATTTTAACATTTGTCATACCACACTGGGTATGTCACACCTGACAGCAATCCTATTATGAACAAGTTCCAGGTAAGGAACTCCTCAATCTCAACATCAACATTACCTGGCAAGATGCTTACTTTTTTGGAAATTTAAATAGAAATTTAATGACCCAATTTCCAATTATGATGTGGAAAGATATTCCAGTGTCCCAGGAAAGTTATTATTTAGTTATAACTTTTCTGGAAAGTAAAACTATGAATGAAGATTTAATATTGTGGGGGTGACCAGATCTTAAGACTATATCAGAAATCAAAATTTAAGTTTTACAGATCTCCCAGGGATCAACACTTGAAGGGTTTAGATAACTTGATATTGTGAGCAGGCAGAACTCAATAAATGCTTTTATAACTTATCCAAAGGCTTCTTCAACACCTTCAACGTGGCCACACGGATTGTTTCTTTAGGGTTTCTAACTTACAGGTAATAATAAGTACCGTCATCTCTTGGGATGAATATGGCAGACAGGGAAAGAGAGGAACACTAGGCAGAGGAAAAGTAAAGAAAGGGAAGAAAGATGTCAGAATATTCTTACTACCATCATCCTCTTAAGATTAAACACTGGAAGATTCTTATGTATTGGTGTATTTTACAGCCCATGAAGTACTGGTGGACCTTTTCTTTTTACATCAGGCATTCAAACTATCATTTAACACCCAATTTTAACAGTTTCTGAAGAAAAGTGACTTAACATTATCACTTGTAGCTCATCCTTCATTACATCCAACCAAAAGGATGACTGAAAGGTAGAAGAGAATATCTGGAACCCCCTAAAGATAAAAAACAAAACTAATTCAGATCCTTAAATCTATCTGAAATGTTTAAAGTAAGATACAGGATGCAGCAACTTTCAGATTTTAGGAAAGTAGAAACTACAATGGTTCCAGTGGGGTCTAGGGTAGCATCTTATAACCGTATTTCTGCAACAAAACATGGATATTCACATTTAAAGAAATGGGTGAAAGATAAATAGCTGGTTTTGCTGCTGAGTACTGGGTTTTGTTGCCAAAATGATTAAGAGAAAGCTCTGGGTAGTTTTTACTGATATGTTCAAATGTCAGAATTATGAAATTTTTCTTTCTTCCCATTAGAGACATTATGTGGGATACACTGAAGGCTAGTTATAGTCACGTAGAACGGAATCCAAAGCCCACATCTCCTTAAACAAGGCCAAGTTCCATGGTTTTTAAACATTTTAAATAGTTTATACAGGTAAATTTATATGGTATGGTCAAAATACTGGTCTCAAATGTGATGGCTAATTTTCAAAATTGTAAAAATTTAATCATTTAGAAAGCATTTTAAGATTCTGCAACATCTGAAAGTAATGCCAAATTATCATCTAAAACACAGAAGAGCAGAAGTGCTGTTAGGAGATAACTCTGAAGAGTTCACTATAAATAGAATAATTCATTACTTCAAATATGACTCATTAGAATACCTTAAAGATACTTGGTTTGGGCATTCTGTTCAAGGTTGTCTTCCAAATACTCAAATTATGTGCTTTTTAATCAAAAGGCAAATACAAAAATTGACTATAAAGCTGAAACCCGATTTTACTTCTACTCATAAGGATTAATAAAAATTTACAAATAATACTGTTTTCCCCAGAAGTACAGATGAAAGAAAGAACTTTCAGATTTAAAGAACACTAATTCTTTGCTCAAGTAAAATCATCTTGCATCTGAATTATGTGTATGACATTAAGAATAAAATCATCTATATAGAATTATCTGCATTTGTATTAAAGATAAAAGAATCAATTATATAATCTGCTTCACTTACTAAACAATGTTTTTGAAGAAATAGTTTATTATACAACATGGTATCAACTATATAAAAACCCAAAATTCAGGGCGCCTGGGTGGCTCAGTTGGTTAAGCGACTGCCTTCGGCTCAGGTCATGATCCCGGAGACCCGGGATCGGGCTCTCTGCTCATCGGGAAGCCTGCTTCTCCCTCTCTCACTCCCCCCTGCTTGTGTTCCCTCTCTGGCTGTGTTTCTCTCTGTCAAATAAATAAATAAAATCTTAAAAAAAACCAAACAAACAAAAAAAACAAACCCAAAATTCAGTACCAGACAAGTCTGTCATCTTCCAGAACTGGCATGTTTCCTCCTTTTGAGAGGCTGCTTAGTATCTTTGAGCCAATTAAAAGCTTAAGTAGGACAACTATACAACACTCTCGATTAGCACACTTAACTTCTTTACTGTTTTAAAAAATGTCTGTTGAAAATGAAGTATGTATGCATGCCTAAATTAAATGTGCACATGCCGAGTAGTTATTTACAATAGGTGCAACCTGTTAGTGTGGCTGAAATAACTGAAAAATCTACATTCAGAAAATGTTCTTATAATCTGAGCATCAAAAGAACAGTAAGATTAACACGTGACTTGCTCTGATTAAAAGCAACAGGATGTGTGAACACACTCTGTAAAACAATTTAGGTGTTATGTTTACTCCTGTAATTTAATTCCTAATATATTTTAAGTACTTTATTTGGCAGAAATTTGTCAAATCAGCAAGACAAGGATTTGAAATTTTTATACTACCAGAGCAACTCATTACTAACACCTTTTTTCCTATTACCTAGAATTTATTTTTTTCCTGACAGTTTTAATTATCCCATAAACTCCAATAAAACAGTAAAAAGGACAGAAGTTTCTAACCTTTCCTAAGTTCTTTCAAGTCTCTCATATATCAAAAATGATTTGAAGCAAACTGCAGTAGTGAGTCAAATAATGGATATACTAGTTTAAGATAAAAAAAAAAATCCAAATAAAATCCTTGGTATTTCTGGGTATACCTTCTTATCTTGGTATCTTACAACACTTCTCTATGAGGCATCCAAACAAGAGGTTCAATAGTATGCGGCACAAAGATATTAGAGCTGTGGTCTACATACTCTAGGTTTAAGAGTCTGAGGAAGTCAGTTCTTAAAGGGATCCACAAGTCCAAATATGCCAAACACTGCTTATAGACCATAGAACTTTAAACTCATCTAAAAGCATTTGTATCACTGAACATTATCAGTATTTTCTCAATAAGTGGAAATCAAAGTATAACCAATGATGGTGCAGTTCATAAAAATGTTTGAGGTTTTAAAAGGCCAATTTTTTTTTTTAAAGGCTGAGTCTACCAGTTCATTAATTGCAAGGTTTTTTTTTTAAAGATTTTATTTGACAGAGAGAAACACAGCCAGAGAGGGAACACAAGCAGTGGGAGTGAGAGGGAGAAGCAGGCTTCCCGCCGAGCAGGGAGCCCGATGTGGGACTCGATCCCAGGTCTCCAGGATCATGACCTGAGCCGAAGGCAGTTGCTTAACCAACTGAGCCACCCAGGCGCCCCTAATTGCAAGGTTTTAATGTGAGCCGGTCTTAAACATGAACCCTGCCTCTTTTTTTACTAGCTGAATGACCTTGAGACAGGCCTTAACCTTGATAAACACAGACCCACTGTGCACATTGGTTAGAATTTGTCTCCAGAGTTGTAGTTAATTCTGTACAACCAAATATGTGGGTGAAAAATAATAGGCTGACTGTAAGAAAGATGGTAAAGGGGCTTGTAATTCACTTAGTTTAATAAATTATCTATAGTATCTGAAGGGCTGGTTATCAGGAAGATTAGAGGTTAGGCTCAGATTATACTACTCAAAATGGCAGAATTGTTAAAAATAACGAATCTGGGCTCAAAATAACTTTTTTTCCCTAGAATCTAGTAGAAAGCACACTGCAGCACTGGAAAACTGACTTGAAATAATCTCAAATCTCCCAATTTTAAGGAGATCCACAATGACTGTGACAGCTGTGCTTTTGTCATTTTTCATAATTAATTCCTTAAAATAAGTACTACACTTTAGAGATGAGGAAACTGAAGACAGGAGTTTAATTTAATTTGGTCATGGTCACACAGTATTAAGTACAGAGCTAATCTTCGAAGCATTACTCAATCTCAGCTCTCCTCTTTGTCAGTGGATCTCAACCTTCATTCATTGTAATCACCTATAGAGCTTATAAAAATTCCACCAACCAGGTGGCATCCCAGAACCAATTAACTCCATGCAAAGACCCAAGCATCATGGTCCAAAGTTCCCAAGTGATGTCAATATGCAGCCAAGAAAGATTAAGACCCACTGAGCTATACCAAGGGTTGGCAATAAAGCTTTATTGACAAATATTCATGATCATCTATGTATACTTACCATCTGTGACCACTTTTCATGCTGCAATGGTAGAGTTAAGCAGCTTTTTGACCAGCAAAGCCAAAAATATTTACTGTTTGGTCCTTTACAGTAAAAATTTGCCAAACCCTCGCTCTGTATCATATTATGTCCTTAAACAAGATTCAGATACCAAAGCAATACCCATAACATAATACAATTTTTGCAAGTTTTGTATGTAAGAGAGAAACTGAAAATGTATTAGAAAACATTAGAAACATTAGAAACATTAGAAAATGTATTAGAAAACTAAAAATTGGGGCTGCCTGGGTGGCTCAATCATTAGTGTCTGCCTTCAGCTCAGGTTATAATCCCGGAGTCCCTGCTGGGGATCTGGGCCTGTGTCCCGTTCCCTGCCTGGCGGGAACCTGCTTCTCCCTCTCTCACTCCCCCTGCTTGTGTTCCCTCTCTCGCTGTGTTTCTCTGTCAAATAAAATAATTAAAAAAAAAAAAAAAAAAAGAACTTCCAAAAATTTATGATACACCTACTCCATTGATACAAATTCAGCTGAGGTGCTTGACAAAATAGCTAGTAATATTATTTTTTTAAAGTATGCATTGTAGGGGCACCTACAGGCTCAGTTGGGTCCTGGGATTAAGTCCCATGTCAGGCTCTGTGGAGAGCCTGCTTCTCCTTCTCCTTCTGTCTGCTGCTCCCCCTGGCTTGTGCTCTAATATATAATTTTTTTTTTTAAAGAAGTTATAAAGTATGCACTGTGGCTCAATAGTAGTGCTTGTCTTTGAATCACTCCAATTAGATGTGGCTTTAAGAAAGGGGTTAGCTTTACCAGTTTTGCCAGTTACTACCCCCAAAACCTGCTTATCCCTTAAATCGTATGTGTGCATGTGTATTTTAAAAAACACAAGGTTCCCCCCATACTATTAAATGACCAATCTCTGCAGCAGAAAGACAAAGTAGCTCATCCTTGAGAATTGCTTCAAAGTCTTCTGTATTAAAAACTAAACCAAAATAAAGTGATGCTATGAATATCTACCCTAAAGACTTTTTAAAGAAATTGCCTGAGATTTGGGCGCCTGGGTGGCTCAGTGGGTTAAGGCCTCTGCCTTCGGCTCAGGTCATGATCTCAGGGTCCTGGGATCAAGGCCCGCATTGGGCTCTCTGCATTGGGCTCTCTGCTCGGCGGGGAGCCTGCTTCCTCCTCTCTCTGCCTGCCTCGGCCTACTTGTGATCTCTCTGTCAAGTAAATAAATAAAATCTTAAAAAAAAAAAAAGAAAGAAAGAAATTGCCCGAGATTTAGTTATGAAACAGTTGACAAGTATGAGGGAAAAGATCAGTAAATCATATTCATTATGTGGATATGCTGATTTTCATCTAAGCAAATCTGAAAACCGATGAAAACTAAATCTACACTTCAGAAGCCATAGAAACTATTTCATAGGATATGTCATTCTGCCCTTTAGAACTAAAAACAGTGATTCTTTTTAACAAAGTACTCCATTCCTAGATATCACCATGATGTAAATCAGACACTGAATAGTTACAGAACTCTCAGGCAACAAAACAAACATTAAATCACGTATGACAGTGGCAGAGGTGTACCTCAACCGTGGGGTCTGTACAGGAAAACCTCAAATCCACTGGGCTGCTTCTTCAAATAAAATTAAGTTAGGCAAAGGCAATTAAGTTTCAAATCTTTGTATTTATACACTGTAACAACGGTCCCCCACACCATTAAAACCCATTAAAAAAAAAGTCCCCAGTACAAATGTGATATATGTGAAGATTTTGTATATATTCTTTTAGTTATATAGCAAGGGAAAAGGTCTGAGTTCTCTGCCTTAATGAATAAAAATGAAAATGAGAGGACAGTGGGCCAATTTTAAAACATTTCAACTTCTGTTAAGATTTATGGTGAGAACAGAATAGCAGCTCTCAACAAACTGGAATAATCCCAGTCATTTGAAAAATTCTAAAAAACACTTAGGGGGCACCTGGGTGACTCAATCATTATGCTCAACAGGAAGCCTGCTCCTCCCTCTCTCACTCCCCCTGCATATGTCCCCTCTCTAGCCGTGTTTCTCCCTGTCAAATAAATAAAATCATTTAAAAGTTTCTTTAAAAAAAAAATTAAAAAAACACTTAGATGTTTAATTACCAAAAAAAATCAAACTAGGAATAAGAAAATGTTAATTAGGTCTCAAAACTGTTCTGAAATGACAAACTGATTATATATTACAACTAAGATTTTAACTAAGATTACATTATCTTTTATCTTTTCCAGCACTGAGTACAAAAAGAGATCACAGAGGCCGAAGATCAGAAGTCAGTCAAAGAACTATAAATGAAGAGTCTACATGCCATAAAATAATATAAGCAAATACCTGATTATTAACACCGACTCTGAGAAACTCACAGACACATGTGGAGGAAAAAAAATACCAAAATTATAACACTGAGTAATTTTCTCCCTTCTATTATAAACACTCATTCATTATCTGTGTATGACTTTTACAGTTTAAGAAATACTTTTAAAAATGTACTTTAAGATTATATCCAACCATAATTAATTAGAATGAAAACTGAAGTATCTTTGTATGTAAATTATTTACCTGGTTCTTCCTTGATAAATGATAAATCTTCTTCTGGATAGGCAACAGGTGGCTGCATCACTGAGCAATCTTCTAAATTTGTTTCATTAGGTGGTATATTATAAATAAATCTCTTGGTAGTCTGGTTTTTCCTCCTTGTTTTGCCAGTCTCTTGAATTCCCTGGGAGCCCATATTATTCCAAATAAACACTTTTGTTTGACCTTGAGATTCATTTTCAGCCAAGTCAGGTGAACCATCCTGGACCCAACTACTGTCATTCATTTGGTAGTTTTCTATTTGGCCCTCGTCGACGTTACAACCATCATTTTCAATTTTTACATTACTTGCTAAATTGGTAAGATTCCGTGTTGCCCAAAAACTGGCAATTTTTTGATCCCGCGATGAAGATAGACCATCTCTATTAACTGGTTTTCTATTATTATAGTCCACAACTACAGACTCTGGAGCTTCTGATTTAATGCTTATATTTAAGGCATCTTTAATGAAATTTCGGCATGTTTGAACAACTTCACTCATTTGAAGATAGCTGGCCACTGTCATCACTTCAATGGCATTTTGGCTTGTAAGCACCAGGTTACCAGAATACAAGAAGTCCAAGATGACTGAAAAACCTTGAACTGCAGCAATATCTAAATGGGTAGTATTGTTTTGGTTAGGGCTTTCTTTGTTTGAAAAGCAATATAAAGTCTTAAAGAAACGGCTGCCTGCAACCAGGATGTTCTTATGAGCTTTAAAGATTTTTCCGCTCACCACAATGCTGACATCACAAAGAATACCTTTCTTTCTTTGTTCATTTAGTTGTCGAAGAAGTTGATAGCAATAAGAGTTCTCATTTGGCCTACTATTAAAGTCACAGTACCCCTCCTCTGACGGTATTTCTGTCTCCTGTAATTGGATGAAAAACATTAAATTTTATTTACCTTTTACAAATCCCCCAAAGGAAGGAAAATATCATCAATTTAACGTTTTAAAAAGCACTAATCAAATACACTAATTTGTCAGCAATCAGTATTTACTAAGACTGTCATGTTCACAATCCCAAATATTGAGAGGAGAAAAGTGTGAAGCGCTTGGTGCCAGCCACTACTATTAAGAAAAATCAAACATCTGAATTAAGGATCAGCAGGATTTCATTTAAAGAATAACCTACATCATGTATAAGCCAAGGACATGGGTTAAAAATTACTTATAATTAAAAAAGCAATTACTTTCCTACGAAAAGAAAATTTCATATACAGGAATCAAATTAATCAAATTAGTCTGCCTTATCTCTTTAACTGATAGGAATGCAACAACCTCTGACTTAATTTAAAATATCCAAGTGACGATGTGGGGTATTTCATCCTATCCAATACTACTAAAATGGTAAATTTTAAGTCTTGGCAAACATCCAATCAAGTAGTTTAGGTCAATGAAATTAATTAGATCTAACTAAAGATAAAGTTAAGACCCTGATAGGAAAATATGTTTCAACCACAGGAATATCCAGCTATATAATTTCCATATTGTTATCTTTTTAGGGGCTTATGTATTATTTCCTTTAAAGATTTTATTTTTTAAGAACTCGCTACATCCAACGTGGGGCCTGAACTTACAACCCCAAGATGAACAGTCGCATGCTCCACCACCTGAGCCAGCTATAGGCACCCTGGAACTCAAAACTCTTATTAAAAGTTTAAGGGTGTCTGGGTGGATCAGGTCATGATCTCAGGGTCCTGGGATGAAGGCCCGCGTCTGGCTCTCTGCTCAGTGGGGAGCTTCCTCCTCTCTCTCTCTGCCTGCTTCTGCCTACCTGTGAGCTCTGTCAAATAAATAAACTCTTTAAAAAATAAAAAAAAACTCTTAAAGTTTATTATTTTCTCTCTTATCAATCTGACAAGTATTCACTATAGTTCTGTTTAGCATCTCTTAAGCTATGGTAATTCCTATAAAACAGCAGCACACTTTAATAATGGCTGTTAGAGGGGCTCCTGGGTAGCTTAGTCATTATTCATCTGCCTTCTGCTTTAGGCTCAGGTCATGATCCCAGAGTCCTGGGGCTGAGCCCTGCAATGGGCTCACCTGCTTGTGTTGCCCATTCTCACCATCTCTCTCTTCAAATAAACATCTTTAAAGAAAATAATAGTGGCTATTAGAGAACTGAAGTAATCATTTTTTTCCAATCAAAATTTTCTTAGATATTTCTGGTAGAAAAGATGGTTGAAAATGCTGACCCTAAAGTATTAACAATTCATTATTTTCTTTGCTAAAATATTAAGTTCAGGCCATTTCTGTAAAATAATGACATCCATGACTATGGGGGAAAACATGGGAAGATAAATACTAGATTGTAAACATACTGGGAAAACTGGTATGCTTGGAGAAGGTAGAATTTAATAAAAAAATTGAAAGGTGTTGGGAACAGTTAAGACTGCAAAAGAATTTTCATGGGAATAATATTTTAATTGGTGGTGAGATTCCTAGACAATTCCATAACTCCACTTAACGCCACATGGGTATGGCTAAATTACAAAAATATTAGGTTTGAGTCTGGGTACTGAACACAAGAGGCTATACATAAAATAATTTCAATTCCCTTGAAACTAAACCAGGTCAATGGTCCATTTAAGAATTTCTGTGTTGCTTTCAAGTATGAGAAGTCAACTTAAAGAACCAAAATATTAGAATTCAACGCCACTTCAGTATTCCCACAGGGGTAATGGAAGAGTACAGATAATGCTGCAAATCTGGGGTGTATGATCATGACAGCAGGATGCATGGGAAGTAGAGATTTTCCTTTTCATTCCAACTGGCCCTGCACAGTCTATTATCTTCCCAGTGTCTCACAGTCATAATGCCCTTGTACTGTAATATCCTACTTTCCCACATGCTTATCAAGTCTCAAGCTCTAAATCAGCTATTTTTACCTCCTACCAAATACCCAATCTTCACCAAAAACTGGTATTAGCCAAGGTTTGAGGGAAGTAAGCAAAACTAATTCCCAAGTCCCAAATTTTTGCTTCTGGAGAGAAGGAAGTGAGATTTATAAAAACATTGTTTTAACCTTGGAGCTTGTACGTTGTGAAATTTTAAACAATTTACCAAAAGGGAATGAAAGCATGTGAATATATAAAGAACTGAATCAATATGAAAAATTGCAATTAATGCTGCAGTATCATTTTTTATAAAAGCATCACACTGTTTACTTGATGTCCCTTTATGAGACTTTTTGAATAACACTTTTTACTAATTTACTTATGCTTTCCACTCACTAAAGAAATAACGAAAGTTGAAGAGCCTTCTGTTAATGCAGGCCTGAAACTAAGCATTGCTATGCATCCCATATCTGCCCCGGGAAGCTCATTTGGTTCAAAGTCGTAATGCTGCAATAACAATATAAATACTTGGAAGAAGCAAACATTTTAAGCACTGATCAAAATTTGGCAGCAAATCATGAAGTATTTGTGGCAGCAGTGAATTAACATTTGCACATCAAGAACCCACCTAGAGTTGTTTTTATTATTATTATTATTTTTTTTTTTTTAAGATTTATTTGACAGAGAGAAACACAGCCAGGGAGACTGAGAGAGGGAGAAGCAGGCTTCCCGCTGAGCAGGGAGTGCCATGTGGGACTGGATCCTGGGTCTCCTGGATCACGACCTGTGCAGAAGGCAGTCGCTTAACCAACTAAGCCACCCAGGCGCCCCAAGAACCCACCTAGTGTTTATACATCTGGCAGTTCAAACCTTTAAGGAGGAGGGTGTGTCTAACTGTACAGTCATTTTAGGCGATGGTCACAGCGTCCTGCATTTTCTGGGCCAGTCCCAATTTCTGAAGTTCTCAGCCATTATCAGACCAAATGTCCTAATTTTTAAAAATAACTCAGACAAAAGCCTATCCACCAAAATATTTACCCATTCTATTTTAACACAAAATATACAAATCAAACACAACTATTCAACCACTATTTTTTTCTCATTAATGTTTTATAAGAACAGTAATGTTCCTTGCTTTTATAAGCACCACCACCATTCTTTTTCGCTGATTAGAGTACCGTGCCTTATTTCTGCAGCACCTATTAAATATGCTCTTCAAAATGAAGGCTTTCCAAGTCCAAGAGTATGTGCATTCTCAAAGGGGAGTATTATTGGGGCACTTGGGTAAAGCAGAGCTTAAATAAGGCCACAGCATTGAAACAAATTGCTGGTATTATTTGCTGAACTAAATAAACTAAGAAAATCTTAGTATGAAACATAAAAATCTTAAAGTAGCTTCCTAAGGAACTCATGCCATCTCTGTCTCCGGTTCAGTCTTTAACATTCTAAATGCCCATTCTGAGTATACTGATGAATTCACTGATATGTAAAAATATACTGATGAAAAGATTTAAGTATTTCTAGAATTAGTCTTGTCAGATGCTGGGAAGCTTTTTGTTCCTTTTCGCAAAATGGAAAACACAACTTAGCCCAGACATTTGTCAAAACTGGCTAAACAAGATTTTAAGAAAGTGGACATTCAGGGACGCCTCAGTGGTTCAGTGGGTTAAGCATCTGCCTTTGGCTCAGGTCATGATCCCAGGTCTTGATCCTGGGATTGAGTCCTGCACTGGGCTCCCTGATCAGTGGGGAGCCTGCTTCTCCCCTGCCTGTATGTGTGCACACACACTCTCTCTGACAAATGATTAAGATCCTTAAAATTTTTTAAAAAAAGGATATTCAGAATTCAGAAATCAATTTGTCACATCAAAGATTCCATAAATGTGTAAAGTCTTCAAGTTGTTTAGTTGTGAAAATGCCCATAAGTAAAATTATAATTTTAGATCTGGAAGAGACCTTAGAATCAGGTCTTCTAAAATTAAGAAAATATTAAAAAGAAAATATATAGCATAACATGCATTTTAAATTTACTTCCAGACAAGTTTAAAAAATGTAAATATTTTAGAGAGGAAAAATTGGCTGAAAGTTCAAAAAATCCTGACTTCATTCAATTATTCACTAAGCATAAAATGAACGCCTACTTTTTTTTTTTTTTTTTTTTTTAGATTTTATTTATTTGACAGAGAGAAACACAGCCAGAGAGGGAGAAAAAGCAGGTTTCTGGCCAAGCAGGGAGCCTGATGCCTAATTCAGGGCTCAATCCAGGGACTCCTGGGTCATGACCAGAGCCCAAGGCAGGCGCTTAATGACTGTTCCACCCAGGTGCCCCAACTGGATGTCTATTTTAAGACAAGTTCTACAACTGCGGACCCCAAATCAGTTAAGTACAGTTCCCAACTTGAAGACCAACAGTGGGCAACTCTTAAGTACTACAGAGTATAACAAAGGTGTTAAGAGAGCAGAGAGAGGTCTATCTAGTCCAGTTATTTTTGGTGCTGGTGGGTGGGGGGAAATGCTTTTTGGAAGAGGACCTGTGCAGAGCTTTAAGATGAAAAAATGGGAAGGGAGGATGAGTATTCCAAGCAAATATAACAGCATTAAAAAGAAACAAGATGGTCTTACAGCATCCTCACAATTCCAGATTTATGAAAGAACTTCAAGGTGATCCCCCCAAAAACCCCAAAAATACAAAATGCACTTATGAACATTTTTGGAGACAACTGTCTATAGCTTCCATCAGTTATCGAGAGATCCAAATATCCCTCCCAAGATTAAAAACCACTGTGAAAGGTGCCTTACAGAGCTTTAGCAGCAGTGATCTGATTGGATTAGAAGACTGTAAGAGATGGCTGTTGACAGTAAAGTAGGGGATTTATATCAGGGAACTTACACTAGATACTGTGACCCAGGGGAAGGTATTGTTAATAGTGCAACATACTTGCAAGAAACCAGGACCTTCACTAAGCAAAGATGGAAAATGTTAATGGGGGAGGGGTGATGAGTCAGAATCTGGAAAAATATCTGGATAAAAATCAACAGAACTTGGGCATCTGGGTGGCTCAGTTGGTTGGACGACTGCCTTCCGCTCCGTCATGATCCTGGAGACCCAGGATCGAGTCCCACATCGGGCTCCCTGCTTGGCGGGAAGCCTGCTTCTCCCTCTCTCATTCCCCCTGCTTGTGTTCCCTCTGGCTATGTTTCTGTCTGTCAAATAAATAAAATCTTAAAAAAAAAAAAATCAACAGAACTTGGATCAACTAGATGTTGTGGGGATGTTGTAGGGTCAGTCTTCAGCACTCTGGCCTGGGGAGCTAGATAATGCCCCCAACTGGCAGAAAACCAAGACTACACTACTAATCTCCGCCCCCACCCTTCCAAAGAGAAGGAGTGTTGGAGAGAGAACTTCAGTTGCAGTGAGTTCATGTGTAGTCAATCCACAAAAGATAAGAAAATACTATTTAGCTAAAAATCAAGTTAGTATTTATTTTCCCTACCCCAAATTATAATCCTTTCAATAAATGAATTAGCAGGGGAAAAAAAGCTACTTCCCACACAAAATTTCGAAGTGTAAACTGAAAGCATTAAAGACAAAAATCTTGGGGTGTACCTGGGTGGCTCAATTAAGCATCTGCCTCTGGCTCAGGTCGTGGTCCTGGGGTCAAGGATAGAGCCCCGCATTAGGTTGCAGGGAGCCTGCTTCTCCCTCTCCTCCCCACTCGTGCTCTCTCTCTTCTCAAAAAAATAAAATCTTAAAAAAAAAAAAATCCTTACTACTTTTGTTGCAGCCGCCCACTAGAATGCTATATTGAAAGAATAAAAACATTCCACTTCCAAACCCAAATTTTGGAAGAAAATGGAATTTCTAATTCTGTAGATCAGTGATGGAAGTCTTCAGGTGATTTTAACCTCCAGCCAATTTTAGATACCAAAGATATGCTTTATTACCAGCTTTCTTCTCAAAACGCACACTAAGCAACTGTCTCTGAACAGCAATATAATTTCTTCATGATCCTCCCATTTAAAACTGCTAACAGTATGCCCTTGTTAACAGAATAAAATACAATCATTTTAGCATGACAAAAGACCCTCCATAGTCTATTACCTATTCAAACTTATTTTTCATCCTGCTCAGCAACCAAATTAAGCACCTCTTGTACACGTCATTTTGTTACATTTTGTTAAGGTAACGCTGCTTCAATTGCAGTGCCTGGAATGCTCAACCCTCCCTCTTCAACACCTATTCATTTAACACAATGAAGTTCAAGAGCCAATTATACAAGCTTCTCCCAACTTTTCACAAGTGGAACTGATGACTTCCCTTAGTGTTTTCACTATAACCTGAACATACTTCTAAAATGGTATCTCTATCATTTTATTATGTCCACCTTTTCTTACTAGACTACAAGTACCTGGAGGGCAGAAAGTGTCTGATTTATAGGTTTTATCTCCAGTGCTTTGGATCTACCTAATCTAAGTAAATTTAAGAGGGAGAAAGAAGCCAATCCTACATACACTGTGGCGTACTGTCAAAGACAGTCTAAAAAGTAAAAAACACAAGGGAAATGAACCAGCTTAACAAATCAAAGTGAACCTTAGAACCTATATATTATACAAAATGCATATTTATTTAATGGGCCAGAGGCTGGTTGGTTATTTATTTAAAGGAGGGTTCACACCCAGCACGGATCCAACAGGAGCTCGGAACTCACAACCCTGAAATCAAGAGCCTGACAATCTATTGAGCCACCCAAGTGGCCCTCAACTTTAGTATTTCTTAGTGAAAGGTTTTTCAGCCTTTCTTCCTAAATTGTTAAAAACAAAAAACCTTTAAGCCTATCTCTGTCAAATGCAAAGAATGCTTATAGACAGACCATCTCACTTTTGCTTTAGTTGACGACCTCATCGTAACTCTGGTAATGTCAATCAGATCAATGACTTAAATTCAGTATTTACTTTCTAGAAACATTAATGAAATTTATAGCAATACATCTGACCGTATGTTTTAGGCATAGTAAACTGGAAAGAGTTGACACAATGTGTGATTTAGGCTATGAGAATTTCACAATTGGGTAGAAAGTGATCTGAACCAAGATAGAGTGGTAACCACCATTATTAAAACAATTTTAAAGTCCTCTGGGCCAAATGGTCAAATCCTGTAGAACCGAAATCACTGAACTTTCCTTTATGAAGACAGTTACTACTCAAAATAAAAATGTATGTTGCCCCTTATATCCTTGTAAAGAATATAGGGATCTCTCTGAAATAGAAGCTTAGAACAGATTCTGAGAGCATATTTTGGACTCTCTCATGAGCAATCTTAACCAATACCCAATTAGCAGAACAGCAAACTTTTTCTTTGGTCACCACGGATTTAATGAAAAATAACTTTTCTTACTTTCAGAAAGCATAAGAAAGAAAAGTAACACTTAGTGACATATTACGATTTGGCCAACCTCCTCTCAAAAAACATCCCTCTTTTAAAAAAGCAGGGACTAGTCCAGGGAATAAAGGGCGTGAACTACCCTTAGCCTCAAACTGAATTCTTGCCTGAAGAACTACAGAACTCTCATTTCATCATTTTTAAGACAGGAGAAAGCTAATGCAAGATATTCTTATGAAGTAGTGAAAAAATGTGCATGTGCGAGAAAGTCTCAGAATGTTTAAAGAACTGTTGGCCAAAGTCTCTGAAGGTATGAAAAGGAAAAATGGTTTATTCTCTAGAATCAGGATTAATCCGTGAGACAAAGTGGTTTCCAAACTGTCAAAATTGTTAACACTGAGAAACACATGAGGTACCAGGCTACCAAAAACCTGTTATAGTTACTGGTGATAAATATACACAATGATGATAATAAATAATGACCAGCATTTACTAAGTGATTACATGCTGGGATATATACTTTGCATACACAGGGGAACTAGAAGTTAAACTCATTTGCCTGCCAAGAAAGTAGAGGATTAGGATTCAGGTCCCCCTCCTAACCTTAAACCCCAGAATGCTCTTACAGATTGTGTTATACTGCCTCCTACAGGTTGCCAGAGGCTACAGGACAAAGGAAAAAAAAAACAACTAAATGAATTCTGCCCAGATGAATAAGTCAATTCTTCAAAAGGTCACTTAAATCAACAAAACAAAGATATGCTGGTAGTACCTGGGGTCTAAAGCAAAGTTAACAACCCAAACTAACTTTGCAATGAAAGCAGAGAAGTTAGGATCAATTCAGAGTGGAAATATCCAAAATCTAATCAAGGAAACCTATATTTAACTTTAGACCCAGGACTTACTGAATTGTATAGTCCTCAGCCTAAAAATTAAAGAATGTCCTGAGAAAGATTGTCTGCACATTGTATCTAAAAAGGGGGACTTCTGCGGGGGCAAAGGGAAAAGGAGGAATAATTCAGAGTTCAAGTTTAGAAAAGGTTTTATTTACCTAGGGACTTGAATTCCCTGATCCAGATAATGCCTAGGGGAGAAGGATACACCACACTCAGTCTATCATAAGGTTATCCAACTAATTCCCCTTCCTGATTTCAGGTTCACTAAGCAGCTAATTATATTTTGCATTCCCACTCAGATTTGCCTACAGGGACAGACTGCTGATAAGAGTAACTGTATATATTAAGAATATCCCTATATATTAAGAATATTCCTTCTTTTTAGAATTTTCTGAATAACCAACCTACCATTATTTAGAAAAGTACACTTTCATTTTTACAAGTCTCCCGCCTCCATCATCTTACAACGTAGTACTTAACTCTTTAAAGCCCCTGACTCCACATCTATAAAATAAAAAAAAAAATACTTTGCAAAGTAAGTAACATGTGCTCGGTATACAGAACACAAGGAAACGTTAGTTATATTTCACTCCATTACCCAAGCTCACAAACCTAGGAATTGCAGAAAGCTGAGATCTGAACCCAGATTTACTACAAAACCCATTCTTTTTCCTTTACAACATTCCCTATAGGCTCTAGTCTCAGTTGTCATCAAGGACTGTAAGACTTAGGACAATTTACTTAACCTTTTGGGGCTATACATCTTCAAGTGACCTTCCTTCTAGGACTTCGGCAACTCAAATTTGTGCAAAGACTATTACCATTCTCCACTGGGAAAAATAATCCTGTATTTAAAGTTAACTTCTGAGAAACTATTGTACTATGGGGTTACTGGACAGCACCTAATTAAGTCCAAATATAAGTGTTTTGAACAGCAAGATCACTCCAAGAAACACAGAGAGGGACTTCTATCTAAAAGTTGACTTTCGGGGCGCCTGGGTGGCTCAGTTGGTTAAGGGACTGCCTTCAGCTCAGGGCATGATCCTGGAGACCGGGGATCGAGTCCCACATCGGGCTCCCTGCTCGGCAGGAAGCCTGCTTCTCCCTCTCTCACTCCCCCTGCTTGTGTTCCCTCTCTGGCTGTGTTTCTCTCCGTCAAATAAATAAAATCTTAAAAAAGTTGACTTTCTAAAATCAGTGACTGGTTACCAATACAAAAGAATGAATTCCATCTATCACAAAGGTTGTCTTAAAAGACTTAAAACAGGAACTGCTCAACATCTCTTTTGGCTTGAAAAAGGATTACCAAAATGGTAAGCCTACTATCTCTAAACTGGACATACTAAAACAAGAAATAACGACTGAAGAATGGCTTATCTGTTTTGTAACTAAGGACTTACGTTTTCAAGGAGTTGAGTAAATATACTCTCTACAAGCCTACTACCTGATATAAAATCACATGAAACATCCTTAATATGCAAAACTTAAAGTGCATTTACAAGAAACTTTTCTTTAAAAGTGAGAATTACAAAAAAATCTCAGCGCAAAAATCTGAGTAGAAGCAAACAAGTAAAAACTCCAGCAGTTTACCAAAAGCATGCCTTTGGTGAGAGAAAGTTCAAGAGAAAGTATAAGAGAGATGAATTTAGTAAAATTATTCAGAAGGAGTGTTATCCAAATAGCTTCCTCCACATTTACATACTGCTCTCATATTTCACATTATCCTGACCAGCCTGATATATAGAATTTTCTCAGCTGAATGTTTTCCTGAAAGGGTTAGCGTCAAAGGTTAAGGAAATTGGTTAATTCATTCTTCAAAGAGTTGCCAGATTTGACTCCCATCAGCATGCTGAAAGACTATGAAAACAAGGCAGCTTTTCCAAAATCACAGCTAATAAAATTTTTGACCACAAAGTGAACTTTTTAGGGTTAAACCCTTCAACCTCGCCTTCTTAAACTTCTTAAAAATTCTGATGCGCAAAGGAAGGAATCATAATAAATAAATTCAGCGCTACGATAAGAAAATTGTCATTCTGTTCCCCACCCCCTAACATAGATTACTTTTGAAAACTTGTTCCCAGGCTTTGTAAACCCCCACGCATCAGCTCTCTGCAATTCCACAACTGGAACGAAGCCTTCACCCAAGAAAGTGTTGTTTTTTGGCTGATAAACCTTTCCCTAAAAGATCTAAAGAAGTAGGAGCAGGATACTGTACCTGGGCGTTGGCTTCGTGGAGTTTGTGCTCGTTAGAGACGTGGTGTCTCAGGAGGAGGGTTTTCTTGTAGTTTCGGGTCCCTCGCGAAAGCTCATCGTGCCCCACTTGAGGAAGATCCCCGCTTCCCCCGTCCTCAGGGGTCTTTTGGCACCAGCCGCAAGACATAAGGCCAGTATCCTTGGAATACCGCAGCCAGGGAAAATCTTTGAGCCAAGAGGTCTGGAAGGAGCACTGTAGCTTCTGCATTAGGGACTTGGGCCGCGCGAGCGGGAAGTGCTGGACAGTCTCTCCTTCGCCAGCTCCCACACCGCTGCCCTCCACTTCGTCCCCGCCATCGCCGCCCGACCGCCTGCTGCTGCTGCAGCTGCCGCCTTCCGCCCCGCTGCCGTCGCCCAGGCTCGCCCCCTCCTCCTCGTCCTCGGTGCTGTCGCTCAGGGACGCGCCGTCCTGCATCAACTCCTTCCCCTCCAGCGCGTCCAGCTCCAGATCCACAGCCGCTGGCCCTCGCCCATTGAAATGCCTTAGGGGCCACGCCGAGGTCTCGGGGCGGCCGCGGCTACTGCCATTGTTGCCGAGACCCCCGCCGCCACCGCCGCCTCGGAAGGCCAGAGTCCGACGGTTCCTTTCTGCGAGCAGGGGGCCCCCCGCGCCACCGCCGCCCAGCGAGGTGGGGCCGGCCGCGTCTTGGGGGAGCAGCAACTCCTTGGTTTCCTCGGCGGCGGCGGCCGCCCCCGTGGAGGCCTCCAGGTCTTGGGGCTCCAGGCCCTCCAATTCCACTTCCTCGTCGGCCCCCCGCCCATTGAGCTGCTGAGGCACTAGCGGCTGGGGCTGTCTTGGCTGGGGCTGCTGAGGCCAAGCCGAGGCCTCCCCGCCACCGTTATTGTTCGTGGAGCTGCCGCCGCCGCCGCCGCCACTGGCGGTGACCAACCCGCCTCCTCGGAACGCCAGCGTCCTGCGGTTCATTTCACTGAACGACATGGCGCGCGCCGCCGCCCGGTGCCCCGGCTCGCGCCCGGCCTCGGGCCGCGTCCCGCGCGCTCCCCGCCGCTCCCCCTCGGCTTCGCCCCCGCCCCCACCCCTGGCGTTCCGGTCTCGCGGGGCTCGGCCTCGCCCTCCCGCCCGGCCGCCCGGCTCGTGCTCGCTCCCGGTGCTGCCTCACGCGTCCACCGCCGCCCGCCGGGCCGCCGCCTTCGGCCGCCTCCTCGTCCTCCACCCCCGCCCCGCTGTGCTCCGGGCAGCGTCCCGCGCGGAGAAGGGGGCGGGCGGCGGAGAGGTGAGCAGCGAGCCGGGGGCGCGTGGGGCCTTCGAAGTTGAGAGGCGGAGTGCGGGGAGACCCTCCGCTGCCCCCTCTTTAAAGCCGCGCGCACACACCGACCCTCCAAACAGATATCCTTCCTCCGGTGCGCCGAGGAGTCCCGACGCCGCCGCCGGCTTCCCAAGCGCTGAGGGCGAGAGGCACGTTAAACTGCTGGGCTCCGCCACATAACGAACCGACAATAAAGCCGGCGGAGCGTTTCCGTCCGACCAGGCCCTGGCGGAGGTCGAATGGCAAATGAACAACGGACCGTGCGCCCACAATGCACCGGGGTAGCAGTAACCGCTGGAGGGGGAAAGGGTGGGGGCCGGGCTGGGGGAGGGGGGCTGGGCTTGGGGCTGGGCTGGGGTGGGGTGGGGGCGCCAGGGGACCGGGAAAGGGGCTGGGCCGCGCCTCGGGCCTGGGGGCGGGGGTGCGGCCACGGGGTGGGGGGAGGAAGTCGGCCGAGGGGCGGGGGACAAAAGGCCGAGCTGCTGGCTGGGGGTCTCGGGGAGGGGGCGGGCGTGTGCGGCCGGGGCCGGGCTACGCGGAGGACAAACAGCTGGCGAGTGTCAGGGTCTGGCCGCCTCCCCGCTGCCCACAAGCACCTACCCGCGCCCGGGACGCACATTTTCCTTCTCTCGCCACGAGTTCACCTGGGACTTTGGAAATAACTGTGCGGTGGGAGCTGCTGCGCTCCAGCCTTGTCATTTGCTAGGGGTAGGTGGTGGTGCCCAAGGAAGTGAACTTATTTTGTTCCTTCACAAAGACTGGACCAGGCGGTGCCTTTCACGGGAGGAGGTTACAACCACCGACACCTCCTGGTCTGCAGCATTGTGTGTGCGAGGCAGCACCTCAGGCCCAAGGCAATAATCATTTCACAGAAAATGCACCGCCCCGAGTGTCTTATTGCTGTGATGAAATGGAAATTTAAATAAAAGGTCGAACACGTGCGTTCACTGGGAAGTATTGACATGGGTGTTACATCACCACCAGCCAATCAGATAACTGCAGTCGTGTTTATACTTCTACAACCACCTTGTGAGTATTACAGTATGTCATAGCGTTATAAATATTAGGCAGGGTTTTCCCCAGGAGCGGGGAGGAGTCTGCTTATACGGACGTTGTGTGCGACTCCAAGGGTTGTGTATCTAAAAACAAGAGTTACTGAGATTTACTTTTTAATTGTTTACCTTGTATATGGAATTTAGAATGATTAAAGAACAGATTGAGCTAGAAATGAAACTCATAATCTTGGTCGAGTTTTTCAGAAAAACGTTCCAACTTAGAGCACTTATGCTCCTATTCTTGAAATTTCAATAAGCTAAATTTAGAAAATTCTAAAGTGTTTTACTATTTTAAAACGTGAAATAATCTTAAATTATTTTTATTCAAACCCACATCAGGTTTAAAAAAGATGTTTTCAAACTATGGCGAGGCTTTTTAACTTTTAAAAGAAATAATATTAAAAGTTTAATCAAAAAGTAATATGAAATATATTCAAGATAATACTCTTGAAAAGGGGGAAAAAGACAATTTACATGACAGGGTACATTTTTTACATTAAATACGTGCAAAGAAAAAGTTGGAAATATGCACAAACTCTTTACACTTACAGATTATTGTTAGAGGCTGCATTGTGTATTAATGGAAAATAATGCATGTTTAATAAAAAGCCTGTGTTACAATTTTTAGGCCCTTTAGTTTTATGATTCTGTTCCCTTCTAATTTCTATTTTTAAAAATAAAAATATTATAGTTTTGAATATATAATGTGGAATATGGAATATGGTATGTTTCTTAAGATTCACTTTAAAAAACAGATTTTTTCAGACATAAAATACCATTAGTGTTAATATTTTTCAGTGGATAAGCACATGCATGCAAATCGAGACTCATATATACTGTGGATGGTATAGATTTATACAAAGCAACTTCCACTTAATTCACTATAATTTTAGTATCTATAGAAATAAACAGTATTATATATAAAAAATGTTAGTTGTATCTTTTAGATGAAGTATAACTTTAATGTAAAGAATGATGCTGATAACCTGCCACAAAAAGGTTTTGGCTTTGAGTTATTTTTCCAGTAATAATCATATTGTCATCTGCCTACCAGTGATCAACAGCTTGAAATTTTGTTATAGATCCTTAGATTGGTACTGCTTGTGGGTTTTTTTTTCTTTATTTTGTCCTGCTTTGTTTTAGCTGTTGGGAAATCTAAGACAGTGAAATCATGACATTGACCTAATTTGTACATTGGAGAAGAAAGGATTCTGCCTGCTTGGGCACATATGATATGTGCTTCCATGTGATATATGGAAGGATATTGTAATAATACTGTACTTTGTCCTTAATGCATTTTTTCAACTGAAGGCACTTTGCAAATAAATGCTTATTTATTGTATTTTAACAATACACCGTCTCCCCTTATAAAAAGAGGGAAGAATTACTGAAGTTAATTGCTTATCTAGGATTAAGGTAAGTGAAAGTGGACTTAAGAATTTTTATTTCAACTTTACAAATTGTTTTCATTCCCAAACTGTGAAATGCATATCTTTGCTTCTTTTAGTATGTCTAATACCTGATAGGCATTATATAAGTTTATGCTAGTAGTATTATTTTTGTTTTCAGGTAGCACCAGAGTCACCAAAAGTGTTTGAATCTCTGATGGTGTGAATTGTATCAGGACTGTTTTTCTCAGACGTGTATCTTACCTTATATTCTGTAAAATCCACCTTGTTTTTTTGTCTGGAATTATATTTAAACATGGATGGGGCGCCTGGGTAGCTCAGTTGGCTGGGCAACTGCCTTCATTCAGCTCAGGTCATGATCCCGGAAACCCAGGATCGAGCCCCATATTGGGCTCCCTGCTCAGTGGTAGGCCTGCTTCTCCCTCTCTCACTACCCCTGCTTGTGTTCCTTCTCTAGCTGCATTTCTCTCTGTCAAATAAATAAAATCTTGAAAAATAAAAAAATAAACATGGACTAATTAGGAATGAACACTAGATTCAAATGGTACAAATAAATGACTTGAATTCTAGAACTATTGAACTGAACTTGTAACAGCCAAATAGTGTGACTGTGTGATGTATGTGTTTATATTTTTATCATTTTTTCTGTATAAATACATATTCAGTTGTCTGAAGCAAAGTAGAAGATAGTACTCACAGATGTCTCAAAATAGCTCTATGAGGGAACTTTGTGTAACAGAAGGGGATCTCCTGTTCTGTAAATGGAGTTTTAAAGAATTCCCCCACCTCTTCCAGTCTCCTGCTAGCAAGCAGGGATCTGTTCTCCCCTTAGCCCCTACATTTGCTGTTGGGGGTTCTACCATATTTGAGGGGATTCCCCCTTATGCTTACCAGGGGAACCCCTCAAGAATGGGGCATTCCCCAACCAATTTATCCCCTAATTTCACTTGAGGCTATGTTAAAGTGCTGTGGGTTACCTTGATACTGGCCCACTAGAACTGCTCTGAGGCTGAGATCCTGTACCTTGGTCAGCTGATCTTTGATAGCCAAATGTGACTGTCATTTATTGCCTTGGTAGGGACACTTCACCTCTTTAGATTCTAAAGACAATGGCCTATGATTCTGTCTATGGGATTGACATGTGTCATCTGCCAGAATGAAGTACATGAGAATGATAATTATATGTTATTCACTCTTGTAATCCCTACCCCAATCCCAGCTTGGCATGTAGTAGACAGTAAAAGTTTGTTGAATGATTTATCTTTCCTTACAGTGTGTTTTGGTAGGCAACTTTTTCTTCTGTTTCTTCTTGTTTCTTTCCTTACTAAGTAAAAGGTGTTATTTTTTTTTAAGTACTGAACTAATGTTTCCATTGAATTTATGTTAAAAAAAAGTCGTATAAATACAATGGAATATTATTCTGTCCTAAAAAGAAGAGGGAAATCTTGACATTTGCAACAACATGGATAAAACTAGAGGGCATTATGGTAAGTGAAATAAGCCAGAAGGAAAAATACTGCATGATACTACTTTTATGAGCTATTTAGTCAAACTCCTAGAAGTAGAAAGTGGAGTAATGGGTGCAAGGGGGTGGTGGGTGCGGGGAGAGGGAAATGAGAACTACTAGTCAAAGGGTACAAAGTTTCAGCTACTTTGTGCATGGCTTAGTGACTAAGTGAATAGTCTTAGACATCTACTGTATAGCATCATGCCTATATTTAATAATACTGTACTGTATAAAATTGTGCTAAGAATGCAGGTCTTAAGTGTCCTTTGCAAAGAAGTTAATAATAAAGTGGGCAGTAGAAAACTTTTAAAGGTGATGGATATGTTGATGGCATAGATAGTGGTGATGGTTCACAGGCGCATACTTATCTCCATATTCCTCAGTTTTTATACATTAAATGGGTGAGCCTGGCTGGCTCAGTCAGGAGAGCATGCCTCTCTTGATCTCAGGGTTGTGAGTTTGAGCCCCATGTTAGGTGTAGAGAGTACCAAAAAAGAAAAAAAACCTTTGAAGAAATAATTTTAAAAAAAGATATATATTTTGTATGTCAGTCATACCTCAAGAAAAGGGTTTAAGGCAAGCAAGCAATGAAATAATGTAGTTGAATATAAATATTATAATATTAACACCATTTTCTATGTAGCTTACAGTGAATTACAGTTTACACACTGCCTTGTAAGTTAAATCAAGGTAGGTATTATTATCCTCATTTAACAGATAAGGAAGCTCAGGTACAAAGGGTTAAACAACTTGCTCAGGATTATTGGGTGAGGCAGAAGCTACATTTGTAAGACTGAAGACAACTGCTAGTCTAAGGCACCCTCTCCTAAAACACACTTGCTACACTACATCTACATAATTATAGGCTACACTAAATTTAAAAATTTTTTCATACTTTAAACATGCTCATAGGAGAAAAAAATAAAAAAAGATCACTCATTTTTTATGGTAACAAAATTGACCACTATTGTGTAAATACAGCCATCTTTTTCTGTGCCTAGCTAAAATTATTTTTGGTGTTTGTGAATTGGGTCTTAGCATATTTGTGCTTGTACCTATTGATATGTTTTAGTATGATTTAATATTTTAGTGTCATTTTAATGCCTATGGATATACCATAATTTATTTAACCAGCCTTCTATTGTTAGATTTACCAATGTTTACAGTGTTTTGGGTCATTATAAATAATTCTTTACTGAATATTATTGAACTAAAACTTTGTGTCTATTATTTCTTTTGGATAAATCTGAAAGGGGGAATTTATTGCAAAAGGAGTAAACATTTTTTTAAAAGATTTTATTTATTTATTTGACAGAGAGATCACAAATAGGCAGAGAAAGAGGGGGAAACGGGCTTCCTGCTGAGCAGAGAGCCCGATGTGGGGCTCAATCCTAGAACCCTGAGATCATGACCTGAGCCGAAGGCAGAGGCTTAACCCTCTGAGCCACCCAGGCGCCCCAGGAGTAAACATTTTAATAAAGTCATTAGTATCATTTGATTGCCCTCCAGAAATGTTCCCAAAAGTATAAAAAATACCAAAAGAAAATACAATTAGGGAGGTATTTTTATAATATTCGATCATGAAAGACCTAGTTCTAAGTAGAACACATAAACAAGAGCTTTATAAAGCTCTTTATATTGACTATATAAAATTATAAAACTCTTTTCAGAGACATAATGTTTTTTTTAGGTGTACTAGGAAAAAATCTGGGGTATATATGATAAAGGCTTACTATCACTAATAATCAATAGGTCAAACACATATCCAGTAGAAGAAAAAATGTACAAAAGACTTAGTAAACTATATAAGAAGGAGTACAAATAACTAGTAAACATATGGAAAAATACACAGACTTGGCCAGTAACCAGAGGAGTACGCATAAAAAACACCAGTGTATAAATAATTTTTTAATCCATCACAAGTATACTAAAATAAATATAATTTGGGATGTAGAATAACTTGTCTGGTAGACTGTTTGGCTATATGTATCCAAATATATATATATATCTTTTTACCCAGCAATTTCCTATCTAAAAATGTATCCTAGATAGGTATATTAAGATATCTGTGCAAGAATGTTCATTGTAGCACCGTTTATAAAACTTGAACTTCTAAAACTAAAAAACTTGAGCTTATATCAACGTGGGGTTATTTTTTTTTAAGATTTTATGTATTTATTTGACAGAGAGAAATACAGCTAGAGAGAGAACACAAGCAGTGGGAGTGAGAGAGGAAAAAGCAGGCCTCCTGCCGAGCAGGGAGTCTGATGCAGGGCTCAATTCCAGGACTCTGGGATCATGACCTGAGCCTAAGGCAGACGGTTAATGACTAAGCCACCCAGGCGCCCCAATGTGGGGTTATATACTTATGTTATGCTACATGCTTATAATGAAGTATTAGCCAACCATTAAAAAGGATGATGTGGCATTTTATGAGTTCAAAGCTTATCATTGAGTGAAAAAAAGCAATGTATTAACATATATAATAAGAATAACTCATCCAATTAATGTTCATTGATAGCCATGATCCCTAAAATATATACATAAGTTCATATGTGAATACTGCCATGGAAAGTAGTTTAAAGGCTAGTCACCAGAATGGGGCCAATTTATCTCAGTAGTTGAATTTCAGTTTTTTTAAAAAAATTCTTGACACATTTTCTATACTGCTATATATTGAGAAGGTATATAATCAAAAAAAAAAGGTATTTTTATTTTGAGAGGAAAAGTTAACTTTGATAATCGATGACATGCTTTTTCCCAGGACTTTTCTTCATTCTTCTTTTTCTCCACTCACTGTAAACCCATTTTGCCTTGCCCCTAAGAAATAAACAAAAGGTTTAAAAGACAAAAACCAGCATTTCTTTTCTTAGAAAATCTCAATCTCTTTAAAACCTGATGTTTCAGAGTTTCAAGTTTACATATATATGTTCAGAGAAATATCTATCACAGTAAACCAATTCTCACCCTGTCCTCTAATCCATTCCTAGAGTAAAGCCAGTAATCTTTTCAAAATGCAAATCTGATCCTATCACCCCACCCATACTCACGTTTAAAACCCTACGAAGATCTCAATTATTTTCTGTTGGTCTGTGTATCAAAACACTTTCTATATACTGGCCTGTAGAGTCCCGCAAGGTCAGGCACTCTAGCTCCATCCTGCTTCTGACACTCTTCTCCTGAAGCCAGCTAGCTGTTCTCTTTCCTTCATGTTTTCTCTGATACCTACCTTTCTGGCCTTTGTACAGGCTGTTCCCTGTCAGTAGTTTTTTTCCCCCTCCCTTCTCCTAATTAATGCACATTCATCCTTAGATCACTTCCTCAAGGCAGCTTTTCCTAACCACCCACACCCACCAATACTCAAGTATCCTGTTGCAGATTGTCCTAGCATTTTTTAAATTCTCCTTTACAGCACTTGTCATAATTTCAGTTTTTAAACGTGTAATTCTTTGATTATTGCATGCTCCCCCAATAAACCAAAACTCCATGAGGGCAAGGAGTATTTATGGTTTTGCTCAATATTTGTATTTCTATCATCTAGAAATAGGGGCTGTGACATCACAGACAATTGGTAAGGATTGGTCAAATGAATCAATGTATGAATGTGCAAATTTGCAAATACTAGGTATACCCAACCTTGGACTTTCAACATAGATCAGAATAAATTGATCAGAACAGAATGAACTAGTAGCAGAGAAATGCTGTAGGTGTTATTTGTTGATAATATTTGCACGCTGTATAATGTAAGGCATTTCTATGAAGTATATAGTTAGAAGAAGATAGTTTTGAAGTTTTTAAGAACTAAAGCCAGTGAATGAAAATAATTCCAATTACAACTACTATACTAGGTCATTAAAAGTATACACAAATGAAATGTTGCTTTATCTGTGAAGTTGTGATTTTATTTATTTTTAAAGATTTTATTTATTAATTTGTCAGAGAGCATAAGCAAGGGGGAGCAGCAGGCAGAAGGTGAATCAGGCTCCATGATGCATACCAATTTCAGGGTTATGACCTGAGCTGAAGGCAGATGCTTAGTCATCTGAGCCACCTAGGTGTCCCTGTGAGTTATGGTTTTAATCAAAAATATTTGAAAATTCAGGGGTACTTTGACTGGCTTAGTTGGTAGAGCATGTGACTCTTGATCTCCTGGTTTTAAGTTCAAGCCCCATGTTGAGTGTGGAGCCTACTTAAAATTAAAACTTTTTTTAAAGATTTTATTCATTTGACAGAGAGAAACACAGCTAGAGAGGGAACACAAGCAGGGGGAGTGAGAGAGGGAGAAGCAGGCTTCCCGCCGAGCAGGGGGGAAGAGGCTTGATCCCGGGTCTCCGGAATAGTTGCTTAACCAACTGAGCAACCCAGGCGCCACCAAAGCATTTTTTAAAAGTTAAAAAATTAGGTGAGTAGCTTTTAAAACATATTGGAAAATTTAGAGTTTGATGATAGCTAGCCATTTTGTGTTTGCAGTTTGCGTTTTATTTATTTATTTTTTAGAGTATCTTTTTAATTTTTTTTAATATCAGGTGATCTCTGCATTTTAATTCATCACAAATAGGAGTTAAGCTCACTGTTCTTTGAGAAAGATAATGTAAAAAGTAAAATGCCTTCTTCATGTATGCGAGTTGTACAAAATAGATTATTTAAACAATATGAATTTTTTTATATTGGCTGTGAAAAATGAGAACAATGAAGTAGGGGTAGAGGTATAATATTTATTTTTACTGAAAACTCAATTACTAAAACCACATATACATCATCAATTTTTATAGGAGATCAATATTTAGTTTATAGATACTGTTTGGTTTACAAATTCATTTTCCTGACAGGTTGATTAATTAGGCTCTGATCAGTAGCCACAGATTTCATGCTAATCCTCTTTCATAAGTTACAAATATAAACAAGTTACCTTCAGAAGGACCATGTGAGAAAACATGGAAGGGAGAAAGAATGCCAGGGCCATAAAAGTGCAGTGCTATGAAGAAGTGTCCTAAAGTGAGATTTTTCTGCACAACTTCATGCAATAATTTCATAGGGGTCTTAAATTCCAAGTAAGTTAACTTCCCCTAGAATTCAGAGGTAATGTGAAAATACCACACACCTGGGTGGCTCAGCCCTTGAGCATCTGCCTTCAGCTCAGGTCAGGAACTCAGAGTGCTGGGATCCAGCCTCTGGTCGCAGGGGTGGTAGGGAGTGGGGGGGGGGGGGTGTAGGGTAGGAGGTAGAGGGGTGCTCTTCAGGAGGCCTAATTCTCCCTGTTTCACTCCCCCTGCTTGTGTTCCCTCTCTCGCTGTGTTTCTCTCTGTCAAATAAATAAATAAAGTTAAGAAAAAATACCACTACTTTGGGGGTGCCTGGGTTGCTTAGTCATTAAGCATCTGCCTTCTGCTCAGATCATATCTCAGGGTCCTGGGATCCAGGCCCATGTTGGACTCCCTGCTCAGCGGGGAGTCTGCTTCTCCCTTTCCCTCTGCCAGCAACCCTTGCTTATGCTGTCTCTCTCAAATAAAAAAAAACTTAAAAAAAGAAAGAGAAAGAAGGAACGAAAGAAGGAAGAAAGAGAAAGAAAGAAAGAGAAAGAAAACACCACACTTTGAAACTAAAGCTAAAGGAATTAGTATTCTTTCAAGTCTAGTCTGGTGCTCTTCAAAATGGGTTATACTCAGCTCTCAAGGTATACCAGGAATTTCTAAGAGATGTGTGAGCATGGAAAACATAGATAGTTTTAAGACAATCAATGGTTAGGCTTTCAACTTCCATATGCACTGTTTTTCTAAAACTGAGCTGCTAAAGGACCTGCCTCACCTTGCCCAATCATCCTTTTTTCTTTTCACCAAAGAGGCACACCTTTCACCCACTCCTAATTTCACAGTGTTAATATTGCCCCAGGATGGAAAAGGGGCACCAGAGACAGAAGTAAAATGTCCCTAATTACTTGGTAGCAGCACTTTTGCAAATGGTTTTCAGCTTTTCCTTTCAATGAAACTGAAGGACTTAACCAAAGTATCAGTTAATCATTAAAAATAGTTTCCAACAATAAATCACTAAGGCTTTTTTGCACATAGCTTAGAAGGCTTTTAAAGAATTTTGGGACATAGCTAAAACAAAACCCCTTCTATTTGCAGCATTCATAATTTTTTATTTCCAGCATTCATAATTTTTTGTGAACAAATAGTTTCAGCATGTCTTCCAAAAGAAGAAAAAAGGAATAAAATGTATGACAAACCCTTTCTGAGCCTAGCAAATTCTGACCACATTAATTAGTTGAAGAAACTTAGCTAATTAAGAAATGTATTTTCAGGGGCGCCTGGGTGGCTCAGTTGGTTAAGCGACTGCCTTCAGTTCAGGTCATGATCCCGGAGATCCACGATTGAGTCCCACATCGGGCTCCCTGCTTGGCGGGAGGCCTGCTTCTCCCTCTCTCGCTCCCCCTGCTTGTGTTCCCTCTCTGGCTGTGTTTCTCTCTGTCAAATAAATAAAATCTTAAAAAAAAAAAAAAAGAAATGTATTTTCAGTAATTGTTTATATCCCCTTTTAATGATATCACTATATTTATGTTGCTTTGACCAAATGTGCACTAGTAATTATAATGTTAACTCATTTCAGGATATTTTATAACCTTTAAGGTTATAGAAATTTTTGAAATTAAATTTCAATTGATAATGGACTTCTGAGTATAAATGTATTATAAAACCCTGGAAGTGGAATGGAAATAAAAAGGAATAATGTAAAATTTTCAACTGTTTGTTCATATATTTTTAAATGAATAATGGTGGGTATTAAATTATGGTATATAGATTACATTGGATGGATTTTCTAAGATATTTTGTAGTTTCGATATTTATAACATGCCAGAAATGACATTACAACAGTTTGAACTTACAATGAAAATATCTCAGATGCTACCTTGAAAATGTATAAAATACAAAGTATTTCAAAATTAGACATGACTTTTTTTTTAAAGACTTTATTTTAGGGGCGCCTGGGTGGCTCAGTTGGTTAAGCGACTGCCTTTGGCTCAGGTCATGATCCCGGAGACCAGAGATCGAGTCCCACATCGGGCTTCCTGCTCGCTGGGAAGCCTGCTTCTCCCTCTCTCGCTCCCCCTGCTTGTGTTCCCTCTCTGGCTGTGTTTCTCTCTGTCAAATAAATAAAATCTTTTAAAAAAAAATTGTATTTAAAAAAATAAATAAATAAAATCTTTTTTTTTTTTTTAGATTTTATTTATTTGACAGAGAGAAACACAGCCAGAGAGGGACCACAAGCAGGGGGAGTGAGAGAGGGAGAAGCAGGCCTCCCACTGAGCAGGGAGCCTGATGTGGGACTCGATCCCGGGTCTCCAGGATCATGACCTGAGCCGAAGGCAGTCGCTTAACCAACTGAGCCACCCAGGCGCCCCTAAAGATTTTATTTATTTGAGAGAAAGAGAGAGAGAGAGTGAGAGAGAACACGAGAGGGGAGAAGGTCAGAGGGAGAAACAGACTCCCCATGGAGTTGGGAGCCTAATGCAGCACTCGATCCTGGGACTCTGGGATCATGGCCTGAGCCGAAGGCAGTAACTTAACCAACTGAGCCACCTAGCCGCCCAAGGACATGATCTATTTTTCATCAGCTGATAGTGAAAGAAAAAAAAAAAACAACTAGAAAAATTTTCACAAAGTTAAATTTGTTCAATTTAAAGGATTGTTTTAAATTATATCCTTTCTCATGGTTTAGAATTAAGATGTATTGTGAAATTATGTTGTTAATGGGTGGTAGCTTTGTTTTTAATGTTCTTTTCTTCATTGCTCCCTAAAATGTTTTTAAAAAGTTATTTTTACTTACGCACAACATTCAAAACCCCGAGAGAACCATTGGCCTAATAGAATGTAAAAAGGAATGTTTGTTTTATAAAATAGAATACTCTGGAATTACTGAGGAATGGAGAGAGCCAGTTTACTACCTACATTAGTGGATATAGCCAACAAGCACTTTAAAGACATTTATTGTTTCTACTGTGTCCTAAATATCTGGATTTTGTAGATAAATAAAATTGTTCCAACCCCCAAGAAACTTATCTCTCATTGAAGGAACGAAATATGTGAATTAATAATTATAATGGTTAAGTGTTAATAGAGATATGTAAAATTGCTGTGGAAACATGGGGGATAGAATGACTGTTGCTGGTTTTAAAAATTAAATTGCTAGGGAATATAGATGAAAATAAGAATTTGGCCAAAATAAAAGGATATTTATCCTAAAAGTAAGGCCATTTTAAGTAGTCAAGTGTGTTTAGACTCTAGAACTGCTCAAGGTGAGATTTGTAAAGAAAGAACAGAGAAACATCAATAAAGAGTTGGTTTTTTATCCTGAAAGTTATGGGAAAGCAAAAAGACTTTTTAAGCAAGGAAATGAATAAATTAGACACTTAATAACAACTATTACCTAGTTTTATGCTCATTCAACAATTTGATCTTTAATTTGGCCTCCTATGTATAGATTCACCCACTAGGAAGAAATTCTCTCAGTAAACATAAACAAGGTATGTTACCCTGCCAGGTAAATGTTCTACTGAAAAATAATAAATTGCCAGTCTCTTCTGAATTGGTTTGAGATGGTATCCAAAATCTAATATGTTTTAAATATAGTGAACAAGCCCAGTTTTGGGATACTCCCAGTGAGTTGCAGATCTAAGACATTATTAAGATCAACAAATTATTTCTACTTCTCAAAGTCTTGCCTAAAAAGCTAGTGGGATATCTAAAGACTTTCTCTATCCTAACCTAAAAACTACATATCCATCAACCTCTCAGGTCTATTGAGATTTCAGTAGTCATGATGAAAGTAATTTCATAAAAGATGATAATGATAATTTTAAAATCCTTGACACAATTTCCAGAAATGAAGATGAAGCTCTTCCAAGCATTCGTGATCAACCAACATAAAATTTGCCTCAATCTTTGAAATATTGCTCCTGCAACAAGAGACATAAAGAATGACTGTGCCATCATGCCTTTGTTCTCAAAAGGAGCAGATTGGACAGTGTGGGTGGAGAAGAAAAAATTCATAATCACCTTTGGATAAACTGCACAAACTAGTCGCACTACTTAAAAGGGCTCAGCAGAGTCTTCTGCATGAACAAGGATAGTTGACATGAGTGAGGTGAGTTGTTTTCCTTTTGGTGAAATGAGAATTCAATCATTTTGGCTTGATAAATTTTTTGACTGCTCTGAGATGTATTCCCCCAGGCCAGTCACAGTCAGTGTTGTACTGTGCAAAGTTATTATGCCTCACTGGTCAGTGGAACAGTTAGGCTCACTGAACAAGTACAATTCAGGTCCAGCCTATTTTTTTCTTCTGTTTAAGTAACCTGACCTAACAACTGTGGGGTTCTGTTGTTGACTCTTAAATATTTCAGGATTTTCAGGTTTGCTCAAGAGACACAAATGATCAATTTGTAATTCAGAGACTTCTTCCTGCTCATGTGCTCAATGTCACATTAGTTAATACAGTTAAGTCTACAAAGGTATCCACAAGTAATGGGTTTATGGTTTTACTGTAAAGGACTTCAGTTTTCATCTTGCAAGATTTGGGGAAATTACCGAGTATCTCTAGACCCTGGTTTTCTCATTTCTAAAATGGAGCTGATAGTAGAAAGGCAGTAACCTTCTAAGTCTGTTGTGAAAATTTAATGAAATTATATACGTAAAGCACTTAGCTCAGTGCCTAGCAAATATAAACCAACAAGTTAATTTATTCAATTCTTCAAACACTACATTGCCAGGTAGTAGAGAGAAGGAGTAGAGATAAAATAGTGAGCAAGAATAGACAGTTCTTGATCTCATGACACTTATAATCTCATGGAGGAGGCTGACAATCAAATATCACAAAAACATATGTAAAGAAGAAACAGGAGAGAGAGGGAGGAGGGAAACGTGGTTTTGGAGCTTATAACAGATATGACTTGGCTTCTGAGGGTGATTAGAGATTTCTCTGGGAAAGTGGTATCTGAAGGATGATTAAGAGTTAACTTGGTGAAGTGGAGAAGAGAGATGACTTTCCATCCTGTGCAGCGGCCTGCAGAAGAATGGGTCATCACAGGTTTGAAGGGTAAAAAGCAAGCACCAATGGCCAGACTAGTTGAAGGGGAGGGAGCAAGATGTGAGAAATGGCGGGTTTGAGATGAAGTGGATGGGATCCATTGAATAGCAGTTTTAAGTTTGTCTTTTTGATAAGAACAATGGGAAACTGCTAAAGAACTTTTGAATTCAGTAGAAAGAAGGGATGACATAAAGTACCATAATCAGATTTGGATTTCCAGATCTTCTTGGCTGCAGATAACAGATAAGATGAAGACCAAAGGAAATAGAGGCTATTACAAGAGATGGTGAAAACTTGAACCAGATTAATAATGGTAAAGGTGGAGAGAACTGCACACGTTTAAAAGATATCTAGGAAGGAAAGTTTATATAAGTTGATGATGGATATGGGGATTTAAAAGAGTGAAGTGTGGCGTGTGACTGTTAATGTCCAACATCAGTCACTAAAACAGGTAGCATCAGAAGAGCAAAGTTTGGGGGTAAAGTTAGGAATTCATGTTTGCAAATTTTATTTTGAGTTTCTTTTGAGATATTTATGAGGACAGGTTAAGAACGTTATAGCTCATAGGATATATATGTCTCATAAATATATGTGTATACGCGCGCATATATATATATATATATATATGTATAATATATATATATGTATGTCACCTGTGGGTAGGTGGTGACTTTTTCACCTGCAAAATGGGAATACCAATCCTGCCTCATAGGAGTGTTGTAAGAAATGAGTTGGAGAAGATGCACATGAAGTGCCTAAGCCTGTATCCGTAACTGTACCAGGCCGAGAGAGATGGAAGAAAAGGCACTGGGTCCGATAGTGGCAGAGGGATACGGAAATGCCTGAGGAAACGAGGCAAGGAGTGTCAGATAAGCAGCAGCTGGAATCAAGTGTGATAAACACAAGACTCTGATATATATGTCACTTTTGAAGGTTGATCACTAGATTCTGTCAGCAAGCCACCTAGATGTTTTCTAAATGATCAGTTACTGAATCTGAAGTCTGGAAATGTTGCTACTAATACTATGACATTAAAATATTCAAGGCCAGTTTTCTTGGAAATTCATGAGCATTTATTGAGGATCACTAGTCCAATGTGATCCTCACGTTGGAGGATTTCTGGAACTGAAGAGTAGAAGTTGAACACAGAAAGAAGGGGGAAGTTGTGTTCTAGGAGGAGTAAAGAGTACCAAGACTTAAAAAAGCACAGATCTGTAAAAGCATAGTGGGATAAAAGGAGTGAAATTATCTTGGAATTACTAACACTGGGGGAATGACGGGGGTGATATTGGATAGGTTAAGGGACCAAATGATAGAAAGCAAGTAAATGTTGGGAGCGATCAGAAAACTGTAAGCAGGGAAATGACTGGAGTTGCTTTTAGACAGAAAGGTTCAGACCATCATATAGACGGGAGAATGGAACTGAAGACTGGAGAGACAGAGTTGTCAGTTACGATGCTTGACAGTAGAACAGGTAAAGGGTAGAAGCCTGATGTCCAGGAGGCATTTGGAAAGTAGTCTGGATTGGATATATATATTTTATATACTATACTAAACTATACTGCAGTATACTATATACAGACTATACCATAGTATATATTGCATATATACTACCATATATATACTATATACTGTATATGTACTATATATACACTGTAATATATATTATATATAAATATCCCCAAACATATATGTGCTTGGGGGATTATCAGTTATAATAGGTAATTTAATCGGTATAAATGAAATAAATTAAGGACTGAGAAGAAAAATAATTTAAAAAGGACCCTGTGAAACAGCATAATTTAAGGAACAGGTCTAATAAGAGGATCCTGAAGTCTCTTATCCAGTAATTCTCATTCTTAAAAGTTCTTCCTCATGTCTAACTTAGATATTTCATACTGTACTCAAAGTCTGTTTCTTCTGTTCACTCTCCAGTTGAGATAGAAAGCAACTGTTCATCATCTAGGATATAACAACCCTTCCTATGCTTGAATACTGTCATTAAGAAACCTGGTAGTCTTCTCTAACTTAGGCTAAATAATTTCTAGCTCCCATTTTCCCAACCCTTTAATCATCTCTGTGACTCTCTGTTGAATCGTTTCCACTTTCTCCACATCTCCCTTTAACTTGTAGAGTCTGTTACTGGATGTTGCTGGACTTCTCAGATTCACTTTGAGGATCATGGAAGAATTTTCTCAAGTATTTTGTATAGTAACTTCATGCATCCCAGTGCTATGCTTGGATATGCTCCGTGTCAAATACAGGATCCCCAGTAAACCAGTTATTTTGGCTATTTATGCCTAGCTAGCTAAATGTTTATGTTTATTGTTAACATTAAATCCCTGTTGATTGTGACACTTCAAATGGATTAATCTCAATACAGTGACTGAATGAAATACCTTTATCTGCCCTGGTCTCAGTTTTAAGGTAAGGGGTAAAAGATTTGTACTCCCATGTACTTGCATAGGATGACATAGATTAAGCACATCTTCTTTTCCATCTCCCCTTTCTTGTTTAAACTGTAGAATCAGATTAAAACATGAATATGAAGAAACCTCACTTGCTCTGCATGTCGGTCCCCTGTACTCCCCTGTGAGCTCCTTGAAGGAGGAATGCAATTCTGGTTATCTTTATATTTTCAGTTCACTTTTTTTATCTCAAGGGAAATCACATTTGATGCCTGCCTTAAATCAAGGGTGGAAAAGGAAGGTCTTGACCAGCAATGGCAGTCAAGTTCCATCTTGCTTGTCAGCTCCAATTGATTGGTAGCAATTTAATTATTGCTGAGCAATGTTATTAGAAAGATTCTGCAGCAGAGTCCTAGATCATCAAAAAATGTTGTGGCAAATTAGAATTGTCAAAAATTAGAACTGTGAATTGCCATAGGAATTTGTTTGCCTTGGTTGGATGGGGCATAGGAGAGGAGGCATTGATAGTCCATATTTTCTGCTAAAAACAACAGGAGTTATGCCTTCATTCCTATACAATGCCTTATTCTCAGAGAAGTAATGGACTACTTCTATGAGAAAGAAAATAGCACTTTGTTCAGTTTATAGATCATAGTGAAAACAACAGAAGATCTCAGAGGTCATGGCCCTACTTAAAAAAATTATCCACCCACTCACTTTGCCCAATTGCATAAGGTCTATCTTTAGTAACTCTTGGAAATTGTGTCAGTGTTAATCTGCATGGTTGCCACACATGATTCTGAAATGTCATTATAAGAATTTATTCATGGTTCTTTCCTTGAAGCTGCTTAGAAAGTAGTTTTGAGGGCGTCTGGGTGGCTCAGTGGGTTAAAGCCTCTGCCTTTGGCTCAGGTCATGATCTCAGGGTCCTGGGATCCAGGCTCGCATTGGGCTCTCTGCTCAGCAGGGAGCCTGCTTCCCCCTCTCTCTCTGCCTGCCTCTCTGCCTACTTGTGATCTCTCTCTCTGTCAAATAAATAAATAAAATCTTTAAAAAAAAAAGGAAAGAAAATAGTTTTGATTTAACTTAAAATTCAACAAATATAATAAGCATTTTTTTTTAACTAATCAAAGAATTCAGCTGCTACTTTAAAAGTTCTACAAGAAATCTTATGGTACTTTGCTAATTGTTGCTTTGAGAGCAGATTGTCAAATGATATATTAATAGACAAAGGATTGATTCACTAAAAATTCAGCGATATCTTTGCCAGACAGGTAGAGTTTGGTGAAAAAACTGAATGAAGAGGTAGAACAAACTGAAGAATTAGTATGTTGGGCAGTATTATTGAACCCTTGGAATATAAGAAATAGTCCTGAAGAACTGTCAATACATTTAATTTTAGATACTTTCTTTGCTGTCTTTGTTGTTGTTCCGTGCTTCTTCACTTAACATGAGCCTCCATGTCTAGACTCAGAAGACAAAAATTAGATACATAAATTAATGATGAATCAAGTAGATTGATCCAGTCATGGTAGTTATTGGAACTAAAGTCCGCAATTAATCGTGGAGATAAGTAAGCACTCTAAAAGTATAACTTCACAGTGAGTTGAGAGGGAAAAATTCTCTACAGTCTTTCTGAGGTGCTTGACCCATTGACACAATTCTATCACTTGGTAATGGCACCAAGTCTACAGCTGTACCTCAAAACTTTCTGCAGAGCTGCTGATTGGCTGCTACATCAGTGTTTCAGTTATACCTCAGACTCAAAAAATCTAAAATTACTGAACTCATCACTTCCTCTGAAGACCACTCCTTCTCCTCTATTCTCTATTATAGTTGGTATTGTACTATGCTTCACAATTGTCTTTGACTCTTCTTTTTTCTCTGTGTCCCACATTCAGTCAGTCACTAGCTCTTACACATTTTACCTCCTAATTAGTTCTTGAATCCTTTTCCTACTCCCCACATCTGCTGTCACTGTCCTAGTTTAGGCTCTCATCTTCTCTTATCCTGAATACTATGACATACTCTTTACTAGTCTTTTAGTCTCTGATCTGGCCCTGTCATTTCCTTACTTTTTGTCTCCCTATTTAAACATTCCAGTGAATTATCGTTGCTTGTCAAATAAAGTACAAGCTCCCTAACATGGAATTCAATAATTCTATGATCTGGCCTCCATCAGACTTTCTGTTTTAATCTCTTATCATCTCCCTCCACTTCTTATCTTTCACTTTGCTCTCTAACAGTGGTGCTATTTCTATCTGGAACACCTTTCTTTCTACCCTCTTTTTCATCATTTGATTAATTACTAATTATCCTTTGATGAAACCTACCTCAGTTATCATCTCTTCCTAGAAAGTCTTTTCTGCCCACCTACGTACAAGACAAATACACAGACACACCCCTTTGTGCCTTTATAATACCCTGGACCCCTACCTATCTTTGCCCTTACCACATTATGTTAACATGCCTAGGTATGGATTTGTTCGTACCACCACCCAATGAATTCTCTAAAGGAACATCATGTCATATTTACTTTTGGATCCATAACAGACTAACATAGTGTCTTACACTGGCAATCTTTCTATAGATGGTGATTGAAAACATGACAGTGCATGCAGTAGAACACAATTAGAAGCAGTAATATCATCAACTTGAATTTGCAACAGATTATATTGATACGGAGAATATAAAATATAGTGACTAAGCAAGGATAATTCTTGTTTGTACTTTTAAATCCCCTAGAAATCACTGAAACCTATAATTCAAATGAATATAATAAATATGAATAATTATTCATCTTTAATGCTAAATTATCATAAATAACTAAGCAATATATTTAAAGGTTGCTAACCAAATCAGAACTATCAAATAACACACTTATTAATGAAAGTATTTAGGGGTGCCTGGGTGGCTCAGTGGGTTAAGCCTCTGCCTTCAGCTCAGGTCATGAGCTCAGGTCGTGATTTCAGGGCCGTGGGATCGAGTCCCCCATTGGGCTCTCTGCTCAGTGGGGAGCCTGCTTCCCCCTGTTTCTGCCTGCCTCTCTGCCTACTTGTGATTGCTCTCTCTGTGTCAAATAAATAAATAAAATCTTTAAAATAAAAAACAAAAAGCAATTTTCCTGGAGAAATACAAGCCCCTCTTACAAGGGAAATCTGCAAAAATGTATTACTGTTTTTTAAATTAATTAATTAGTTAATTAATTTTTTTGAGAAAACCTAAGAAATTTTATTTGCATACACATGTATTACTGTTATTCAAAGCACAATTAGAATCATCAGTATTGCAAAATTAAAAAGAATGGCTAGTTATGCCCTATTCTTTCCATCATTGCTAGTCTTCAATAAAATATATCATTTGAATTCTAAAAGTGTATTTTTTTCCTCCCAATAATAGTATTTCCATTTTGAATGAAAAATTATAAACATAGATATAATGTTTTTATTTTTCCTACGTTATCTCTTAGGCCTTTCCTACCCACAAAAACCAGCCAACATTCTAAGATAAAATGAACAATTTTATTTTACTTTATGAACGGTTTCTTGTTTATGAGGGTCTTGAAATCTAGGCCTTCCCTTGCATGATTAATTTTCCCTGTTTACTCTTCCAGGTTAATTATTTTCCCTGCCAGCATGTTTTATGGTTGTATGTGCTTGTTAAATTGTCTACAAACATCCTTGTGCAACAAGTTTATTGAAAAACGTTAAATGTTACAAGACAATTATAATTTTTTTAAAGACAGCTGCAATTTTAAGGTCAGTTAAGTTTCAGTTTTGAGATATTTTTGTTTTTAAAAAGGACATCATGAAAATACTTCTTTGCTTATTTTGGAGTACCTGGTGAATTTTAACAATTCATTCTTTGAATGTTTTGGTTATTGTGCATTCTGTTTTTACTAGAAAATAAGTTCTTCATATTTTGCTCACAGAAAATTATGCAAGCATACGACCATGACTAAATACCCATCTGCCCAATCTTCAGTGGATTAGTAGGAATGTTAGTAGGGATGTTGGATTAGTGAGATGATGCTAGGAAGTTGAGGGGCTATGATTGCTCTGTTAGAGCTCTTTATTGTCCCATTTAATTTTTACCATAGGTAAATTTAAAATGAGATCATTTAATGTAAAATTTAGTTTTCATGTCTAAGGGACAATCTGAGTCAAAAGTGCCTTTTTCTTGAACTCATATAAAACAAAAAGTATGCTCTCTGTCTTCTTAAATATGTGCAATTATGCCTTCTGTGCTACTTTACAAAGGACTTGTGCCTACTTTCTGAAGCATATTAGTGTTTTTAACACTCATTCTCTTTCAGTTAAAGTCAAAACTCTTTAGGGATTCAAGAATTTCATATAGGTGTATGTTTTTTTAAATTAACTTTTACAGTTGGAATAGTAGTTCTATGCCTGTCAAAGGTGCTTAATAGATATGTGTTCAGTGAATAAACAAGGCATCCAATCAGTGCACTTGGAATGGATGACATGCTTTAAAATTTTCTGTGTCATCTTTGAAATATGTTGTCGTGGACATCTGTTATTTTGTCTACCAAGTGATGGTTCTTCTCGGATAGCCCCTCCCTTGATTCCTAATAGAGCTGCCAAGTTCCCGTGTGACACTGCTAGACATAATGGTGCACACTTGAAAGCTGGACCAATAAATCCCAGGCTTTCTGAACTTTTGATCTAGAAAATAAGGTCAATCACTTTCTCATGGTTGAAATCATAAACATAAAGTCTAGCTGGTGTTAGTGGTAGCTTAGTGGTCTGAAATATGGGCTCTGAACTTAAGGAAGCTTCCAGGGCCAAAGGTGGAACAATAAAATCGATAAAAATAGTAAATGCCACAGATCGAAACAAGCAAATATGTTGAATCTATGAGTTCATAACACTACCAAAAAAATACTAATTGGGTACTTTTGCTAGGGAATCAACTCATTATTTTGAACACTAATTAATAAAGGAAAAGAATAGAGGATTTATATTGTCTTTCTTAGATTTACAATACATTAAGATAGTTAAATAGTTAATGAAGAAAATATTAATCTATAGACTTATTCCAGCTAATAAACAGAGAAGAAATGATAGAACACATTACACGGAACTGCAGGTGTCATAATGGGCTATGCAGTACAATATCCACTAGCTATTTATAGTTATTAAGCACTTGAAATGGGACTGGTCCAAAATGATAGGTGTTGTAAGTAGCAGTGTGCTAGTAAATGTTTAGTAACTAGTTTTCTGATATGGAAAAAAATCTGCTTTGTGATATTTGCTGTGGTATAAATACTACCACCATAGCCAATTTTTAGCTACCCAGGGGATGTCATGAATCCCATCCCATGGATTTGGGATGAGATGCTCACAGTCAGCTTTCACGGGCCAGTGCAAGCAGTTTCTAACGCCTACCAGCTATGAGTGGAAAAAATACAGAGGACTAAAATATCTCAATCATTTTTTTAGAGATTTTATTTATTTATTTGACAGAGAGAAACACAGCAAGAAAGGGAACACAGCAGGAGGAGTGAGAGAGGGAGAAGCAGACTTCCCGCCAAGCAGGAAGCCTGATGCGGGGCTCAATCCCGGAACTTCAGGATCATGACCTGAGCCGAAGGTGGGTGCTTAACAACTGAGCTACCCAGACGCCCCTCTCAATCATTTTTAGTAAGTGTTGAAATAATATTTTGGATATATTGAGTTAAAGAAAATATATTATTATTTTCACTTTTTAAAAATAGGGGTACAAGAGCATTTTAAATTATACATGTAGCTCATACTATATTCATCTTGGGCAGTGCTCCAGTGGACAATGATCATCACTAACTGCCAACATTTCAGGTAGATTAATAACCCGTTACTTTGTGACTCCTGGTGGAAGTGTATAACACCACCCAGAAAGCAGTCTTTTTAAAGAACTAACCCTGAACAAGATCAATCCTTGAGGATAATTACTAGAGTTATAGTCAGCAAAGTCCAGGATGTAGATTTACTGTAGGATCCAGTTTCTTCAACAAATATGTACATTACAAGGGAGGGAAAGAGAAATGGAGGAAGAACCTATACAGTAAAAGAAACTTAAGAAACTACCAATTGAAAAAAAAAAAAAACAACTACCGACTGATTATAATTTGTAGGCTTTACTGGGGACTTTAGTCAAACAAACATACTGTATGAAAGAAGCCCCCTTATGAAATTAATGAGACAACTGGAAATTTGAACACTGCATAGTTAAAGATATGTAGGTTTGTTTGTTTGTTTTTTGATTTCTTTTTTTTTAAGATTTTATTTATTTGTCAGAGAGAAACATAGCCAGAGAGGGAACACAAGCAGGGGGAGTGAGAGAGGGAGAAGCAGGCTTCCCGCCAAGCAGGGAGCCCGATGTGGGACTCGATCCCCGGTCTCCAGGATCATGACCTGAGCTGAAGGCAGTCGCTTAACCAACTGAGCCACCCAGGCAGCCCAAAGATATGTAGGTTTTGTTATTAATAGTTTAGGTGTGATAATGGCATTTTTATTATTTTTAATCCTTATTTTTTTAGAGATAAATACTAAAATATTTACAGATCAAATGATACCATGTCTGGAATTGCTTCAAAATAATATGGGAGAGGATAAATGAGTGGGGCTGCATATGAAACAAGATTAGTCATGATTATTATTGAAGCTTATCAAAGGTAATATGTCTACTGTTATATGTTTAAAATTTACCATAATCAAGTTTTTAGGAATTTGTAAACTAGTTAGGTATTAATGTATTTTCATTTTGTGTGTGTGTATTTGGGGATTGTATCTCCTAGATACCAGAAAGTATTTGAGTGCTTTTAAGTGTTAGAACCCTTTGTCATTTACAAGGGATGTAATAGTTATTGTGTAGTATTCCACTGTATTTTTTTTAGAACAATATTATTCTTGGTGACTCTCACCAAAAGTTATTTCTGAATTCCTATGTTACTTTATTTCTCTGTCATATGACACAGAGAAATTGTCACATGACAATTTCTACTTCAACTATAACTCATTATGTCTTATCTAACTTAATAAAGTAAGCTCTTAAAAAGAGAGAGAGAGACTTAAGAGATATGGCAATCAAGTGCAATGTTTGGGTACCATTTGGATCCCAAAGCAAATTAATCACCTACAGAAAAAAACAAGTTAGGGTGCCTGGGTGGCTCAGGGGGTTAAAGCCTCTGCCTTCAGCTCAGGTCATGATCTCGGGGTCCTGGGATCGGGGCCTGCGTCAGGCTCTATGCTCAGCAAGGAGGCTGCTTCCTCCTCTCTCTCTCTCTGCCTGCCTCTCTGCCTATTTGTGATCTCCCTGTCAAATAAATAAATAAAATCTTTAAAAAGAATAAAAAATAAAAAAACAAGTAATGAAACAACTAGAAATTTTAACATTGGCTGGATATTTGATGATGTTAAGAAAGTGTGGCTAATTTTTTAGTCTAGTTAAAAATTCTCTTTCAGAGATATGCACTAAAATAATTATGAATGAAATGAAATCATGGGATTTACTTCAAAATAGCCCAGTGCCAATGGGAAGTTATTGGCAGGGGTATATATGAAACCAGAGTGAGCATAAGTTGATCATTGTTATAGCCGTGTGTACCCTAAATTGTCATAGCTAGATTAGTCCATGCATGGGATCAATTGTACTAGTGTTTCCACTTTTGTGTATTTTAAACTATTCTGCAATAAGTTAATGGGCTCTGGCAATAGACTGCTTAGGTTTGAATCCAGGCTGAGCCAATTATTAAGCTTACGACCCTAAACAATTTACTTAGGGTCATCATCCTCATCCACCAAATGGAAATGTTACTTGTATCTACTTCAAAGGTTATGAAAATTAATTAATATAAAATAAAGGAAGGAAGTAGATGTGTAAAGGCACGGAGACTTGAGACAGTGAGAACTGATGTGATTCGGTTCCCTGTGTCCAGTTCCCCAAGCCCATGTTACTCTCTTTAGATCCCATAAAACACTCCAGAATCCTCCTAATCAACTGACCTTTTTGTTCAAACAGGTTCAAATGTGTGTCTCTGTCTCTTGCAGCTAAAACAATGCCAGCTAATAGAAAAACATACACCTTTGCTCTAATATCCTGCGAATTTGAAGTTTGTTGTGTGGGGGCTGGGAGCACCCTGTCTTTGATGGGTTGCTTTTCTGGAGTTGCTACTTGAGCTCCAGGATAGTAGCTTCTCAGTTTGGGTAAGGTATTTGGTGTTTAGCTGAGAACTTCCTTTGTTACCTAGTTTGTTTGACTGAGTGAGTGTTAATCTTAAGAAGGTTAATTTGACTGCTCTAAAATGATACCTGTCTATATGTTTATCTATCTATCTGTCTATCATCTATCATCTATTTTTTAAATGTTTCTTTCATTCAACAAATGTTTCTTGAGGGTTTTCTAGTGCTAGTTACTCTGGTAGAAATTGTAGGAGATAGCAGTGAAGAAGATCAGATGGTCTGTACTTCACACATTTTATACTTAGGGAGGTTATGATTTAAGAGTGCATATGACCGCACTAGCAGAAAATTTTCCTGAGCATGGAGATAGCTCCGGGGCTCACATAAAGTGAGCAGGCAGAGCCCAACCAGAATAGGGTGAAATGAGGGGAGGCACTTACTTCAGGTGCAAAATGTGAGGGGCTGCCAAAGGACTTGGTAATCAGAATGAATAATGGTTTACTGTCCCTGGGGCAGTGGGGAGAGGAGGGTGCCCAAAGGTTATTTATTGACAGGATGAGTTCAGAGACAAATTTCAAAGCTTAATATTCAAACTTCACTGCGTGTCATGATCTCCAATTTCATTTAAGGATTTAAGGTGGCTTTGGTTCTTTGAGGAGTTGTATGTCTGAAATAATAATACTTTGTTTTTCAAAATTCTCTAGAGCCAGTTAACTTCCAGAGTATCATGATTTATTGGGGTATATGAAGAAATTGAGACCATTTTTATCTCTATTTATTTTATTTATACAATTAATATAGAGATTAGCAATATTTTATGATTATAAATATAATTTGTGGGACTACTTATTAAAAATTTGTTTTTACTCATACGCATGAAAAACCAAAAAAAAAAAAGTTTAAATCAGGGACCTGCAACCAGGAGCAGTCTAGCCCCCACCCCACTCTCCCTGGGAGGGACAGGGTCCTATAGCTTCAGGGTCCCCTTCAAAAAATAAAAAATTAACAGAGATCCCTGTTTTTAGCCAGTGAGTTTGAAACCTTCCTTTATCACAATGGGCTTATACAGTCCACCCCAAACCTCATTCTTGAACTGCTTACTTCTGCAAATTGAATTTATGATATTCACTCCCCACACAATTCTCCTTCCATCTGGGGTCTCAATGTCACTAATTAATATTACCTTCTTACTTTGGAAATAATTCCAGAAACCTTCATATCTCTCATATGCTAATATAATCAGTCATCAGATCCTCTCTACGCTATCTCCTAAATACTTTTTTTTCTTTTACAATGTATTTATTTATTTGACAGAGAGAAACACAGCTAGAGGGGGAACACAAGTGGGGGAATGAGAGAGGGAGAAGCAGGCTTCCCGCCACCAAGCAGGGAGCCTTATGTGGTGCTGGATCCCAGGACTCTGGGATCATGACCTGAGCCACCCAGGTGCCCCTCTCCTAAATACTTCTTGAATCCATCCTATTCTCCCTAAACAATGAGATATATTACCCAGTCTCACCTGTGGTGTCGTAATGACCCCCCTCCCCTCAACTCCCACCCCTGGTAGTCTTTCTGCACTCAAAGTGATTTCCCTTCAATTTGTTTCCCACCAAGCAGACATAGTGATCTCTTTAGAATACAGATCTGGTGTTGTCCTTCAGTGGTTTAATGTCTACTCATTGCTCTTAGGATAAAACCCAAAATCTTTTAAGTCCCTGTATGATCTCTCTCACTCTAACTCCCCACTCTCTTTTCTCTGTTCTATCCAAAGTGGTTCCTTTAACCAGTTTCCAAATACCATGATGCTTTCTGCCTTAAGATGTAATGGTGTGATGTTGAATGTAATGTTCACTCTGTTGTGAGTGCTCAAAGCCTGCTTACTTGTCCGACAAACTCCTCTTTACTTTCCAGGTTCTAACTTAAGTGTCAGATGTTAAGGACCCTCCAGAGTGGGTCAGGTCCCCAACTCTCAGTGTAGCCTGTGCTTTTCTTTCAAAGCACGTAGATATTACTATCTACTGCCCATTATCTCATAACATTCAAGAGAACAGGAACAGTGTCCCCAGTGCCCCCAGAGTCTGACTATTTGCTGCATTAATGAATAAACAAGTATTTCTAGTGGTGCTAATTCTGTACCCAGCCCATTTCCCTAAGTGTCTACTTTAGGTGTATGTTTTCCTTTCTCATTTGTTTATTAATTTATTCTGTAAATGATTGTTCTAGGTACCACTTTATTTCAACTGATTTGTAGTTCTTGTTTATGTTTCTCAGGACATCATTTATAACCAAACAATTGGTAAAGGTTAAAGTTTCTACTGAAAGTTGGGTGCTAGTCACTGTACTATCTACCACTTACTAATTGTGGAGATTTAAGGCAAGTTACTTAGTTAAATCTATATTAGATGGTTTTCATGAAGTTTAAGTAATAGAAGGATAGTAAAACAGTACAGTTCATGGCACCTCATTAGAGCTCCATGAATGTTCTTTTCTGTCTGGCCTCAGTGGTTAAAGAAAAAGGACTCAGTTCCTGCTCCCTCCAGAGTATAATTCTGAATCCCTTCTCCCTAAGCACTAATCAGATAGGTCTCTGGGCCGAAATTCAAAGAGATCTCTCCAGTTTTAATCCCTTATTAACTTAATAAGTAATTTTTTTGTTTGGTGAGTAAAAATTGGACCTGAGTTCTGTAATTTAGGCTATTATCTGTGTACTTAACAAAGGAGAAAATCACAATTATCCACAGATCTTATCCCGTCTTTCCTACAAAAATCAAATAGAAGATCAATTTAGTGGTAGGATATGGAGTGATGTTTGGAGCCTGGAAGGCCATCCATTATGCTGTTATGCTAATGCAGGCAGGAGTTGGGGGGGCTATTGGCAGGATGAGAAAGAAAGGGGAAAGACAGGCACTGTATCATTAAGGGAGACCTTTTCTCATGATTAACCTAAAGTAACTGCTCTCTACTTATCATTTTGTTCTAATTTTCCACGAAGCACTTATTATTTTTCTTGTTTACTTTTTTACTACTTTTTAAAAAACGTTTCTTATTTGTTTATTACTTCTTTGTTTATTAGTTGTCTCTTTCTACTAGAATGTAAGCTCCAAAAGGTAAGGAACCATGTGTCATGTTTGCTACTAGAGACCTAGCGCCCAGAACAAAGCATGACATAAAATAACACTCAGTATATACTGGTGGAATGAATAGGTTGTTGCTGTAAACAAGAAGCAACCAAGTATAGTCAAAATAACTTCAAGGTTTAAAACTTGCTCAAGATAATAAAGTACCAATAACAAAGAGAAATATTCTTTTTAAAAAAAAAAAAAGATTTTATGTATTTATTTGACAAAGAGAGACACAGTGAGACAGGGAGCACAAGCAGGGGGAGTGGGAGAGGGAGAAGCAGGCTTCCTGACCAGCAGGGAGCCCAATGCGTGGCTCGATCCCAGGACTCCAGGATCATGACATGAGCCAAAGGCAGACACTTAATGACAGAGCCACCCAGGCGCCCCAAGAGAAATACTCTATGTGGAAGGAGTAGAGAGGTTTTTGTTTCACTTTGTTTTCTTATAGGAGAGAGGAGTTGTTTTGGGGTTTTTTGTTTGTTTGTTTGTTTGTTTTAAAATTTATTTATTTGACAGAGAGAGAGATCACAAGTAGGCAGAGAGGCAGGCAGAGAAAGAAAGGGAAACAGGCTCCCTGCCTAGAAGAGAGCTTGATGCGGGGCTCGATCCCAGGACCCTGAGATCATGACCTGAGACTTGAGCCAAAGGCAGAGGCTTAACCCTCTGAGCCACCCAGGCGCCCCGAGGAGATGAGTTATAGTAGTTGTAGATATGTTGAGTTGAAATGGTGGGAAATCCTGAAAGGTGAAAATTTCTGACTGATGGCTACTTATACTCAGGACTCATTTTAAAAATGAGATTTAAGCAGAACAAAACAATGAGGCATGTGAGTGGCTACTTGGTTAAGCGGTTGCCTTCAGCTCAGGTCGCAATCCCAGGGAAACCTGCTTCTCCCTCTGACTCTGCCTGCGGGTCCTCTTGTGCTCTCTCTCATTTTTCCTCTCTCTTTCTTTCTCTCTCTCTGTCAGATAAAATTAATTTTTTAAAAAGAACAGTTTATAAACAAACAAACAAACAAACAAATAGAATAAAACAAAACCTTTAGTTCGAGGCCCTGTCCTAGGCCATAAACATACACAAGGAGAACAACAGTCTCAGCCCTTTGGGAGCCTATGATTAACAGGAGGGAATATATAGGCAATTACGGTATAAAAGTTGCAGTGACAAAATGATAGACACAGTGAAATGGGAACACAAAGGAGGGACTATATAATTCTGCCGACTTTGTAGAAGTCCAGGATGTCTTCCCAGGGTGAAGAGATGAGCACTAAATTCAAGGAAAATAAAACTGGGGGAAAAGCCTTGAGTTAGCCAGTATTCATGTACAGCACACAGTATATGCTCAATAGATCATTGCAGGTGATCGATGGGCATGAAGTGAGGTACTCGTTCATCTAAAAAGAGAAAATCTGGGGAGCCTGGGTGGCTCAGAGGGTTAAGCCTCTGCCTTTGGCTCAGGTCATGATCTCAGGGTGCTGGGATCAAGTCCCACATTGGGCTCTCTGCTTGGCGGGGAGCCTGCTTCCCTTCTTTCTCTGCCTGCCTTTCTGCCTATTTGTGACATCTCTCTCTGTGTCAAATAAATAAATAGAATTTTTTTTTAAAAAGAGAAAATTCAGGGTATCTGGGTGGCTCAGTTGGTTAAGTGTCTGCCTTCAGCTTAGATCATAATCCCAGGATCCTGGGATCCAGTCCTGTGTTGGGCTGCCTGCTCTACAGGGAGTCTGCTTCTCTCTCTGGCCTTCCTCCCACTCATTCTCTCTTTCTTTCTCTCTCAAATATATAAAAATCTTTTAAAAAATAAAAAAATTAAAAAGAGAAAAGCCATATAATTTTCTATTTTGCTGATATTAGAAACCATACTTCCAAAGAATTTTTAGTAATATAAGAACATGCTTTTACTAAGATAGTTTTTAAAAAGTAGAATATAAAATTACACACACAGTTTGATTCTTAAGATTTATTTTCTTCTTTTGGAGTTTCCAAATGTCTCATAAAGGGAATATATTAATCAGTCCCTTCCCCATTCATAACCAACATGTTTACCAAGATAGAGTAAAAGAAATAAAGTGGAAGAAATAAAATTGGAAAAGAAAGAGGTGGAAGAGGAAGGTATATAAGAATATTAATCGTAGCTATCTCAGGATGGTGGGGTTATATGTGATTTTTGTTTCCTCCTTCATACTCTTCTGAAATGTCAGTGTTTCTCCAAGGAACTAAAATGCAAATATGAAAAATATAGTTATAGATTCCATTTACTTACTCACTAATTCACTTAACAGATAAGTTTGTGTTTAGTGCTTACTGTGTGCTTGGCTCTTTCCTCAGTGCTAGAATTAGAAGCTTGGAAGTTATTTAATACAAGCCATTTGTTTGAATGGTTAGAAAGACTCAGAGAGGGGCACCTGGATGGTTCAGTCAGGTAAGCGACCAGCTCTTGGATTCGGCTCAAGTCATGATCCCGGGGTCCTGGGATCAAGCCTTGCATCAGCTCCCTGCTCCAAGGGGGTTCTGCTTGTCTCCCTCTCCCTCCGCCCCTATCCCCACTGGCGTTCTCTCTCTTTCTCTCTCTCTCTCAAATAAACAAATAAATATTTTTTTAAAAAAGACTTAGTATATATGACAACCTTAGGTAGGTAGATAGTGATGGGCCTCAAACAGGGATCACTCTCCTCTCGTTCTGGACTCTCCTTTTATCATCTTAACAGTATGTGCACGAAGGATGTGATTTGACCAACCACATAATCAAACAGCAATATGTCCTTTGGGGATAACCCTCTATATCCCTTTGATACACAAACCTCCCATTCTGTCTTCAAAAGTTCTGTTTTGTAAATACCATTTCTCTATTCTGAAACCTTCACAGGCTGCTTTTCACCTTCCAAATAAAGTTTGGACTTTCCTACCCTGACATTCAAGGCCTTTTCCAGTCTGGTTTTTGCATACTTATCAGATATTATATTTGGTCTGTTCATTGCTCATGTATAGAAAATAACAAATTTATCATGTGTGGTCTTCCTGCTCCATGATTATTCCCAGCTTTCCTCTTATTATTAAGAAATTTTCTCAACAGATGTGTGTGGCAAGAGGGAAAGAGAGCCAGTGGCCAGTCAATGAACAGGATTTAACCTTAAACTACTGATCATAGAGGCTTAACTTCTCTTTGGGTCTCTACTGAACAGGTATATATCATTGCTAAATAATTTTGGCTTCTTTGAAAAGCCTGTGCACATTATAAGATTTTTAAAAATATTTTATTTATTTATTTGACAGAGGGAGAGATCACAAATGGGCAAAGAGGCAGGCAGATAAAAAGGGGAAATCAGGCTCCCTGCTGAGCAGAGAGCCTGATGTGGGACTCCATCCCAGAACCCTGAATTCATGACCTGAGCGGAAGGCAGAGGCTTAACCCTCTGAGCCACTCAGGTGCCCCACATTATAGAATTATTGTTCATTTCTTCATTTATGAATTCTCATGTAATGACCTTTTTTATTACATATTTCCTATTCACCAAGCTCTGTGCTGGATTCTAGGCATTCATCGGAGCAAGGTGGGCAGAGTCTCTGTAGTCCTGGATCCAGAGGGAAAAGACAGAAACAATGAGTAAACTAGAAGTAAACAAAGTAACCACAAACTGTGACAGATATGAAGAAAACAAATAAGAGAACAAGAAGGAGAAAGTAGAAAAAGATGAGTATGATAATATTTTAGTAAATGAGAGGAAAGGAGTTTAACTAATGGTAGGGAATGCGTTGTTTGAGGGGAACCATATATACAGAAACCCTGAGATGGGAAAGTCTTTATAATATTGCAAGAACTAAAAGAAGACTCTTGCCAGGAGCAAAGTGGAAAGGAGAATGCCTTGAGATTATGTTGGGGATGGGGAGGGGCCAGATCTTTAGGACCTCACAGGCCACAATAAAACACACAGATATTATTCCAAGGGTTACTGAGTAGCAGGAGGGTTTTAAACCAGGGAGTGACATAGCTGATTTAAATTGTCCTACAGCTGTGTGGAGAATGAAATGAAGTAAAAGCCATCAACTGTAACCCACAGCAGCAACCATGAAGGCCTAGACTTAGGAGTACCAGTACAGGTAGAGAGAGAGAGAGAAAAGTAGACATACTTAAGACATACTTTAGAGGTAGAAGTTGTAAAGACGTTCTAGAATAATGAACTGGATAAATTCAGTGAACCACAAAATACTGTCAATACTTGAGGTCTACTACCACACCGCTGGGCCTTGTTGAACTGAGAGGGCTGTGAGGAGCTCCTCCGGGGACAGTCAGGCCTCCTGATATCTGTTCTTTGTGTATGTACTGGGTCACCTGTCCTGTCCAGCTGAATCTGCTCTTCTAAAAAAATTTACCTTCTTCTTAAATTCATTTATTCAAAAACTTCTGAGCTCTTAGCAGTAATCTAAAGATAAAAGACTTGAATATAAATGGATCCAAAACATGACATATATTGTTTCCATTCAAAGATATGGGGCACCTGGGTGGCTCAATCAGTTAAACATCTGAGGGGCACCTGGGTGGCTCAATCAGTTAAACATCTGCCTTTGGCCCAGGTCATGATCCCAGAGTCCTAGGATCGAGCGCTGCGCCAGGTTTCTTGCTCTGCAGAGAGCCTGCTTTTCTCCCTCTCCCTCTGCCTGCTGCTGCCCCCCCTGCTTATGCTCTCTCTGTCAAATAAATAAATAAAATCTCTAAAAAAAAAAAAAAAAAAAACAAAGATATCCTTTAAATACAAAAGAAACTCCTCTCTCAAACTATGAGAATTGTGTGCTGGCATAAGCAAAGTATGTTGATGGAGACTATCAGAAATAATCATAATTTGCACTGGAATTTTTTTTTTAAGATTTTATTTATTTGACAGAGAGAAACACAGCCAGAGAAGGAACACAAGCAGGGGGAGTGAGAGAGGGAGAAGCAGGCTTCCCACCGAGCAGGAAGCCCAATGTGTGACTCGATCCCGGGTCTCCAGGATCATGACCGGAGCCGAAGGCAGTCGCTTAACCAACTGAGCCACTCAGGCGCCCCTGCACTGGAATTTAAGGTTGCAGATTTTTATGTCTAACTAAGGAATGATGCATTAACTGAGTAAAGATTATTATCATTTTTTTTTTACCTTTCATGATTTTTTATTTTATTTTATTTTTTCAGTGTTCCAAGATTCATTGTTTATGCCCCACACCCAGTGCTCCATGCAATATCTGCCCTCAGTACCCACCACCAGGCTCACCCACCCCTCACCTTCTCCCCTCCAAGATCCTCAGTTTGTTTCTGAGTCCAAAGTCTCTCTTGTTTCATCTCCCTCTCTGATTTACCCCACTTCCCATTTCCTTTCCTTCTCCTACTGTCCTCCATATTACTCCTTATGCTCCACAAGTAAGTGAAACCACGTGATACTTGACTTTCTCTGCTTGGCTCATTTCACTCAGCATAATTTCCTCTAATCCAGTCCATGTTGCTACAAAAGTTGGGTATTCATCCTTTCTGATGGAGTCACAATATTCCATTGTATATATATACCATATCTTTTTTATCTATTCATCTGTTGAAGGGCACCTTGGCTCTTTCCACCGTTTGGCAAGTAAAGATTATTAAAAATAACCATTGCATAGAAATAGGTCTTTGATTTTAGAATCTATATTTTACCAATAAAATATAGTATGGTAAATTAATCTTAGTGGATTTTCTATACCTTAGTAAGCCCAAAAATGCTTCTAGACGGACAAGTCCCCCCTACCTGCCAAAGCATAATGAAAAATGCTTCTTTTGCTCCAATTTAACTTCAGTGTTCTTTGAGGAGGTTCTGAGTTTCAGATAGATCCAATCATTCCAAAATAATAATAAAGTATAACCTATTTGCCTACTTCAAGTTCTAGCCTTTGTTTAAAGTAAGTGGATTAACATTTTCATTGTTGGGATTTCCTCCAATCTAGGTATGGTAGGTTATCAGCAGTTAAAAAAAAAAAAAAGCCATCAACACAGCCCTACTTAGCTCGCTCTCCTCAGTTTACTCCCTCCATTCCCAAAACCCCTTTCTTGCCCATAAGATCATATGACTTATTTTTTTCTAAATGCACACAATGGTTTAATACCTTTCTTTAATCACAGTTGCAAAAGTTTTTCCTTGTTGAGCTTTTGATAAATCTTTGCCTAATATTATTAAGTTCTGATGTCTCTTTAAATTTTTTAATATGGGGAGTGTTAATGATTGCTGTTCTTTCCCTGTCACTTTTTCAGAGCACTTAGAGTATTAGACCAAAATACGATGTTTGAGGATTCGTCCTTCCAACCACCCAAACAGGTGCCTCGATGGTCTCTTTGGTGCTTCATACCGAAGGTTAAAAGGACTAACCTAAGTCCTTTTAACAGGTCAATACATATTATTTGGGATTAGGAAGAGAATTTCCATGCCGTGATTGGACCTTATCATCAAGGTATTTTCTTTCTTCCATAGATACAGACTCTTTCTTTATTTTGACAGGCTTCGTCTTAATTCTCATCACAACAATGAGTATTATGGCCTCTGAGATTGTACCTCCTTTTCTTTTTTCCCTTTTCTTCATGATTTGGTCAAGTATATATTCTCTATCTCTGAATATTTCCTAAAGACTGACATTTATAGCTTATATAATTTCATTGTCTCAGCAATAATGGCAAATTGAGAAAGTTATGATAGATACTCATCTATGTTCTCTGATATGCAATATAAAGTCATTTTATACATAAAATATATAAAGTTATATAAAAAATATATCCACCCAATAGGTAGAGTTTCCATTATTTCCTGTCTCCCCTCCTTCATCTCTTCTGACCAGATCTCAAGTTCACATCAGCTATTAGCAACATAACCATTTCTTACACAGGAAAACACATATACATTCAGACAAAAATGGTCTTCTAGGAATGGCAATTCTAAACTATACCCCAAGCCTTCCATCTTACGCATAGTCCCAGAACCTTCACTGTCAGCATGGAGATGATGGGAACTGGGGGACTTTGGAAACTGGAGGGGCAGTTTAGTGCAGTAGAACTGACCCCAAAGCAGAGTCTCAGAAACTGGGTTCTTTCTAGTCTGAGCTGGAGATTCTAAGAAAGACACTTACTTAGCTTCTCTGAGCCTCAGCTTCCCTTTACGTTACATAAGAATAATACCTTATAGATTCAAAAGTGTATCAGTGTACTTAGTAAAATGATATGTTAATTGTTGCTATCGTTCATTTAAAAGTAAAGGCAAGAGATAAATAAAAGTAGGAATTAAAGAATCAAACCTTGGAGGCCCTGGTCCAAAAATCCTTGTCCTAATGTGAATTTCTCACCTTTCTATTGTTAAATTTCATTACATTCTTGCTCTAAAACCAAAAATGTTTGAAATAGCATGCATTGCCTATTACATTTTAAAAGAGCACTGCAAATATCCAGAATTCATTAGTCATTCACAATTAGAATGTTTTAATGGGAAGTTACGACAACTACACTGAAAGCAAAGGAGTTTTATTAAGCAAGAACAAAGCAATCATTAGGAAATATGTAATTTTCAAGGAATTGGATTAGGCCCAAATGAAGGGAAGTATTGGGACTTTGGAGAATCACCAGCAGGAGAGAGAAACAGGGAGAGAAGAGGGGAGAGATAACAGGACAAGACCACATCTTCTAGAATTTTCTTCTTTATGGAGAAAATGGGGGAAAGCGCTGTTTATTCCTCTGTCCTCAGTAATGTTTCTAGGATCCAGAATTCAAGCAAGTGGTATATATATAAGATCAACCAGGTTTTTGTGCACTTGCCTAGGAACTCAACCATCACAGTGTTTCTGAAAGAAAAATGTATTCCAACTTCCAAAGAGCCAACCCTCAAATGCATTTTTGGAATGCAATCTGTTTGAAAGTAAAATAATCAGGCAGCTTGGATAAGTTCTCTTTTGAACGAGTTTGCAGTTAGAAACATACCAGCTTCTGTGAAGAACTGTTTTCTAATGGAGGCTGAGTCTCTTGTAGCTATCTTATATACTTTCTGTAAAGAGATGGGCTATAAATATATAAATGAGGTATATACATTAAAACATTTAGGTAGATATTAAGATTTTTAAGCCATAGAATAGGTTCACCATATTCAGACATCCTGGAGATCTTTTTCTCCCCCCGCCCCAATAGCCCTGAAATCAACTATTTACTTTCGGGTATAACGGGGCTTCCTTAAATATATCCTAAGAATAATTTTATCTATAATAATTCATATCTATGTGAAGAAAAGCTCTGCAAAATGCACATTTCTGTATAGCCATATCCACGGTTTGTTTATTAACCCTTTATGGAGTATGTAGAATCCTTATACTTACAATTTAAAAATTAAAGCAGGTTGGGGTGAGATAATTTCCAAAGTTCAACAAGTACTTGAACTTTTTTCAATCACGGTAGTTATAACTTAGAATGGCTCCTACAGTAATTTTACTGAGATAAATGATATGAATAATGAATTATTCATTACTAAATTATTCCAGCCAACGCATTCCTTTTACACACTAGCTTATGACTGCAACCCTAGTAGAATTTGTGTTCAAGAAAAGAGCTAACTTGTTTTTTTCTTTCCAAGAGTAGTCACCCATAAGGAAGGTCCAAGCCAGGACACTCCTGTCTGGAAAAATGCTAAACCAGATGAGATACCAGGACAATAGACAAAAAACAGGACTAACGTGGGAAATCACGACTATGGTCCACGATGCATAGCTGTGTTTTGACTACCCAAATTTCCCTCTCAACACAGCATTATCTGCAATAGAGGGAGTTAGCAGGACTTAGTGCAAAGAACTCACTGGCCCAACTGACTCCGGTTCCCAGCTAGAGAAGAGACACCTCATCCACCAGCTCTTTAAAACAGGAAACTAGAGAAACGCTTCCTGCACCTCCTTCTTCCAACCAGTGACCAAATCTCGCTATTTTTACTTCCTAATCCCATCCACTTCTACCCACTCCACTATCACTACCTTGGTTCAGGTTGTCGTTGTCTATCACCTGCATTATTGCAGCAGCTTGCTATTGGCTTTCCCGTTCTGCCTTCTGACCCCTCCAATCCATTCTTCACACTGATGTCTAACTGATCTTTCTCAGTTGATCTTTCTCCTTAAAATCCTTATTGGGTCCCCATTGTCCTCAGATCAGTCTACCTTGTGCTCTAAGACTCTCCATAATTGGATCCTTCTCCCCAGCCTTCCCTCATAACCACCTCTCCACCTGCCACACTGTGTTTCAGTGTATTGAATTACACCCAGTCCCTGGATCCTTCTCCCCAGCCTTCCCTCATAACCACCTCTCCACCTGCCACACTGTGTTTCAGTGTATTGAATTACACCCAGTCCCTGGAATGCACCTCCCATTTAACAATATTTTGCGTGAATGCTTCCTCCTCCATGCTCCCCATTCTAGCCCACCCCATCCCACTCCTGTGCCTGAAATTCCATCTTTATTACTTAGATCTCAGCTTAGCAAGGACTTCCACAGGCCCCAAGTCCTTCCCATGTACTACCATCACGATGTTTTCTACTTCTCTATTCAGAGCCCTTAATCAAACTGTGGGTTGCTTCTTTGTCTGAAATCCCACTAGACTGTGATGTCTGTGAGGGCCTGCACTTCAGGGTTTCCTGGTCTTGACTTTCCAGCAACCTGTTTTATAGGCAACCTGATCCATAACAGATCAAGAAACCCTGCTTGCTTTCATGAATGCCAACCTGACTTTGGGCCCACTCCTAATCCCCAGGCTTCAGCCCCAATTTTTATTTTTTGCAGATCACAGTTAATAGCTAATCATACCATCTTGTCTCATTCATTTTCTCCCATGCTCTAAGGCTTCTCCTTCGGTGGAAATGAATCCCATGTACCTTATGAGTGCCTGAGGGCAAACAACATATGGAAAGGAAAATTGGCTTATTGCCATTAAAAACACAAACTCAGCAGATTTTTCTTTCCTCCTAAATTTAACTCAATGAAGAAAAGTGCTTACATCACCAAAGCTTCAGAGACCCTCAGGGAAGTCACTGACAGCTGATTTTTCAATCTCTCCTCAAAGTACTGTAGAGGGCAAATGCCTCGGGTTTTAGGATCTGCGTGTTCAGAGATTGGTGAAGGTCTTAAAAATCATGAAATACTATATAGAGACTCATTAGGATATGTTTATGATCACTGTATTCTTATTTCAAATTTAAGAGTGTCCTTCAAACACAAAAGGATATAGAAGTGTAGCCTCCCCCTCATTTGGGAGAATACCTTGGAAGCACAATTTCAGCTATGTGAAAATAAACAAGGAGGATAAGCTTAGAGCAAACAATATGGTGATCTTCTGGAATTCAAGTATGAAGACAGCAACATCCATCCCTGGTTCAATGCATATGCTTCCTCTATGAGCTCTATCTCAGGTCATACCCCTATCGAAATCTCATGGCCAGCAGACAATAACAAACTGAATAAAATGTTGCCATTGGAACCAGTGTGCCCAGAGTTAAAGGGAAAAAAAAATTGTCCCTTGGATCCTAATTTCAGTAACTCCTTTATTCTGTGGCTATTTATTTAAGGTTGGTTGAGATGGGTGCTGTGATGGCCCAAGCTTCTATGGAATACATTATGGACTAGATCTGTTAGAATAAACTGATTATATTTTAGGAATTTGTTCAGTATGCCAGTGTTCTTTCTGTATTGCTTATTTGTTTTAGAGAGAGAGTGAGAGAGAGAGAGGACAAGGATCAGGGGAAGGGGCAACAGGAGAAGCAGATTCCCTGCTGAGCAGGGAACGCAATGTGGGGCTCCATCCCAGGACCCTGGGATCATGACCTGAGCCAAAGGCAGATGCTTAACCAATGGAGCCACCCAGGCACTCCTCTTTCTGTATTTTGAAAGAAATATCTTTAGAAATATTATTTGAGTATCTGGGAAACAAAATGAAGTGCTTATTTACATGCTGCATCAGTTAGTACTCACTGTATCTAGTAATTTAGGTAGACAGTGAGTGACCTACCCCATCCACCTTTTTCCTACTGTGATTAGAAGGAAATCTCATACTTATAATGTCCTATACTGAGTGATCTGGTCTTGACTACTTCTCCAGCTCTACCTTCCTTCTTGCCCAGTATGCTGTATCTACACTGGCTTTATTTCAGGTTGTCAAACACTTGAGAGTCTTACTTGGCTAGGCCTTTGCACATGCTGATCTGTCTGGAATGCTCTTCTCTCACCTCTTTCTTGGCTGGCTGCTTCATAGACCTTAGATCTTAGTCTAAAAGTCGCTTTCCTGGAAAAGCCTTCTATGAATATGTGTTTCCATCTCTCCTATTTTTCTCTACCATAGGTCCTAGTTCTTCCTTTCATAGGGCTCACTCAATTTGTTATTCTTTGTTTGTATGTTGTCTCTTTCCTGCTAGACTGTAAATACCTTGAGGGCAGGAGCAACACTGTTCATTATTGAATCTCTAGTACATGGCCTGGCACATACCAGGCTCTCAATATGTGTTTATTGAATGAATGTATGAATACTGGTTTGGAAAAATATATACAATGTTGGCTGTGTGAATTAAGTATTGCTTTGTATGGGTTTATATTTTATTAATCTCAGCATACTTTTAAAAATATTCATATAGCATTACTACTGAACCATACATACAAAGATAGTCAGACTGCAGAGTGGATTAAAATTTGTTTTAAATAGTTTTGAGGAACGCCAGTTCTGTAAGGATTGGTCGCCACTGGGACAGATGTGGAAGGTTGAGAAGATTGTGCTAAATCTTGCTTATGCTAGGACATACCCTGGAAATTGTCTTTTCATTCTTTCCTTCATTTTTAAGAGATCCTTGGTAAAAAACATTTTCTTCCTGAGGCTTTTTAAAGAACAAGCAGTATAAATCTTTTCTCCTTAAAAAGTCCAGTAAATTCAAGTAGTTAGTTGGTTCTAATTAATTGAGGTTTTTCGTGCACCTGACAATGACTGAAGTCTAGCCTTTGCTTTTCTGTACTTATGTAAAAGGCTTATTTAACTTTCTTTAACTCCTTCTGGATGCTGTAGAGACAAAGATGAGCTCCCCATAGTAGTCTGCGACCCAACAGAAAACATGCATGAAGTTAGTTGTAATTCAGTGTAGTCCAGGACGGAGTTATGTTCCCAAGAGGGCATCAGAGACGGTTTCCTATAGGAAGTGGCACACGAATTAGAACTTAAAGGGTGCATAGAGCTAAACTGGGAGTAGTGGAAAGAAAGGGCACAGTGTGCACAAAGACAAGAAGCATTGAAACAAGAAGTATTTCACTGTGTTCCAGGCATTATAAGCAGCTCAGTGTTCCTGGAACATTAAACTTTGGAAGAGTAGAAACTGTTGAAGCTTGAGAGGTAATCAGGGCCAGGTGCAAGAAAGGGAACTCGTATCGTATTCGGGCGCTTGGACTTTATACTCCAGACCATGGGGATCCACCAAAGGGTTGCATGGGAATTGTTAATAGTTAATCTCTCTGGGAATTTATCCAATTGAGGTGAAAACACTAACTTGAAAAGATATCTGCACCCCCATGTTCACAGCAGTATTATTTATAGTAGCCAAGGCATGGAGACAACCTAAGTGTCTATCAATAGATAAATGGATACAGATGTTGTATCATGTATATATATATCTGTATATGTACAGACAGATACACAGACACACATAATGGAATATTACTAAGCCATTAAAAAAACGAGGAAATCCTACCATTTGTGACAACATGGATGGACTTTGAAGGCATGATATACAAAGTGCAATAAGACATAGAAAGACAAATACTGTATACTCACTTATATGTAGAATCTAAAAATAAAACAAAACTCACAGAAAGAGATTAGACTTGTGGTTATCAGAAGAGGAGGATGGGGGCGCGGAAGAGGGAGTTGGAGGAAGGTGGTCAAAAGGTACGAACTTCCAGTTACAAGATAAGTGGGTACAAAGAATGTAATGTACACCTCGATGACAATAGGCAACACTGCCATGTGATAGGGAAGTCACTAAGAGAGTAAATCCTAAGAACTTGCTTATTTTTCTTTCTTTTTACTGTATTTATATGAGAAGATAGATGTTATCTGAACATATTGTGCTAATCATTTCATAATGTATGTAAATCAGACCATCATGTTGTGTGCCTTAAATTTATGCAGTGATATATATCAATTATTTCTCAATAAGACTGGAGAAAAAATAGTTAATCTCCAAGAACATGTGAATTGAAAAATTTTATGTAAATTACTTTCCATTTTTACACTACTAGCAGTTGGAAGAGACATATCATGAACAAAAACTTCAAAAGATTTACAGTTGGGCACTCTTAATTGTGTTTATTCCAAACACTTTCCACATCAAAACGGATGTTTAAAATGAATAAATTTGATATTGTGAAGTAGTCCATCTTTAGTCCTGATGTTTATTAAATAGAAAGATTCAAAAATCATCCAATTATTCTTGGAAAATGTGCATGAATGTGTGGTATTTGGAACTCTATTTTAGAACCCAAATGTCATAGACATCTGGACACAAAAATTATGCAAGAGAGACCTTTAGAAATGTGTTACTAATTATTGACTCTTCCCTGAAACAACACAACTGAGCCTTTGTTATATGCACTATGTGCAGTACTGCTGTAGACTGTGGCTTTTTTCACCTTATAGTTTATTTTCATAAGCTATTTCACATAACTAGCATCACAAAGCACTTCATGGAGTTAATAATAAAGCTAGTAAGACTCAGAACTAAATGAATTATGTCAGCAGTGATGATAGACAAAACAATAGCTTAGAAAAAATTGTGTAAGAAAGGAAGAGGAAGAAATGTGATCAAACTAGCTGAAAAATTAGGCAACTAGGAAAATTTGGGGCACCTAACTATAATGGAGAGGCCACATGCAGTCATGGAGTCAAAAGAACTGGGTTCTAGTACTGGTCTTATAACTTACCAAATATGTCTTTTCCTCTCTCTGTGCTCTCTCTGTGCTCTAATTTATTATCTGTAACATGAAAAGTTGATACTTTGTAGTATTTAAGATCTCCTCCTTTTGTAAAATATAGGTTATAAGAGTTTAAAATGCCATGAGTTCAACTACTATTAAGCAACTACTATATGCCCCAGGAGCAGTTCTCAGTGATAGTGTCTAAGAACCAGGCAAGATCCCTGTTCTCAGCTTAAATTCTAGTGGGGAGGAAAGACAAACAGAGAAAGAGCATAAATAAAATAATCGTAGCTAGTAGCAGGAACTATGAAGAAAATAAGACAGTATCATATTCTAAAGAGGAACTGGGTAGTCTGGGGCAACATTACATTGACACAGGGAATGGCTAAGACCTAAAGAAAGAGAAGAATCCAGATTTGTGAAATCTAGGAGCCAAGACATTCCTGACGAAGTTAAAGGGCCAAAGTCCTTGGTAGGGAACTGACTAGACTTCCTTGAGAAACACAGAGGAACCAGTGGGGTTGGAATATACACATGAGTGGAGGAAGGACAAGAAAAAAGGTGAGTTGAATCACCTAGATCCCTATAGGCTGTGGTAGGAAGTTTGAATTTTATTTTAGGGCAATGGGCAGCACCAGGAGGAATTTAAGCTGGAAAGTGACATGATCTAATTTATTTAAAAATATCGCATTGCCCCGGTGGTGGGTAGCAAGGGCACGTATTGCATGGAGCACTGGGTATGGGGCATAAACAATGAATCTTGGAACACTGAAAAAAATAAAATAATGTAATAAAAAAATAAAAATATCGCTTTGCCACTCTGTTGGAGCTCGATTGCAGATGGCACGGGGAAAGTAAAGAAACCAATTTCAGAGGCTATTGTAAAATGCCAGGTCAGAGATATGTTAACTTGGACTAAGATGAACAGGGAGAGGCCTGAAACATGCTGAGTGGTGATGTATTGGTCTAAATCTTTGTATTTAAGTGACTTCAGTGTTAATGTGATACTTTAGAAGCTGGCTCATTTATTAACTCATAAATTTTGTAACCTTGATTTAAATTCAATGAAAAATGAAGGTCAGTGAGGATAAGAGTAATGCCAAATAAATGTCATTTGCTCTGAAAATTTCTGTACTGAATTTGGTACCATGCATATTTGGGGATTTTTACTCAGGTTTTCAAATTAAGAAAAATGAGGTATTTAGAAAACAAAACCATATATCTTTATGGTAGTTTGATGACCAGCTCAGATTCCAGTAGATACTGCTGTCTACTTATATTTTTAAAAATATATGAATTAATTCAGTAGTCTATTTTGTGGAACATTAGAGTAGATATTTTCAAAGGATGGTCTCCTTACTTTGAACAATTCCTCTAAACTAATTTGGCACAATTAAGCAACTGGAACTATCCTTTAAAAAATATAAAACATAGTTTTACTGCTGTTTCGCTACATTTGTAAAGTAATATAGAAAAATACACTGGCCAATAACAGTAGAAAATCAAGATATGTACTCAGTTCAGAGAGAGCTAAGGAGTAAAGGATGTTACAGTTGCCTGTTTCTTATGTAAAGATATTAGCTTTCTATATCAATATGTATAATGTAAACATAAATACTTCCTAAATTTAAAAAATGTCATTTGTAGGCTGTGTAATTAAAACTTGGGAAGAATTTTTCCATATAAATAATATAACCTCCCAGGCTAGCCCCAAAATACCTGTTTATTATATATAGGCAGTATTATATAATCAAATATTAGTGAGTGGTACCATACCTTAAGGTTACGGGAAGCATAGGGCCCCCTTAATGCAAGAGGAATATAAAGAATAAAATTATTTCCATGCTTTCTCTAGATATAGGCATAACTCTGGAAAATTATTTTGCTGTACAATCATTTTGAGATGCTACTGTCTCCTTCTGTTTAGCTTTCTGTCCTAACAGTCCTGGGCTTTTAGATTACCTGGGCACCTACTAGTTAATCAAACCCAATTTTGTATACTCTCCAAATTGCTCTTTACCCTCCAATTATCTGGCCCATCTCCTTGCCAAAATTATTCTGGCTTTCCTTCAGTGTCATTTAAAATTTAGGAAAGCAATGTGACTAAACAACATATTAATCTATAAATGGCTGGTCGGTAAGTCAACTTCAAAACTATGTGTATCTTAAAAATGGATGCCTATTAACTTGAGTGAATCCCTAAAATAAATTCAGGTAATCTAATAAAGTAAAAGGACTTCTACACAATCTGGGATATACAAGAATGGAGCTGCATAATTTTTCCCACTTTCTTTACTTCCAGAGTCTCAGTTTCTATAACAGCTCCATGTACAAATTCCTTCACTCATTTTAACTGAGTTAATCTTTACTGCAGTCCTCTGAGTGGGTAATGTCCTAGTTGCAGAAGAAATTGATTTATCTCTACTCTTCTCAACCCAATATCAAGGATCCATCCCTTAGAATACACCCCTGGTGAGCTTCTCCCCCAAGCAGGGCTAAGTACCAATCCTTCATTCATCTAAGAGTCACTTTTTCCACTCCACTCAAATAGTTCTTGAAATCTTTCTTGTTTTCTATAAAGTTTTCCTAAGCTGGTCAGAGAATAGTAATTGCATAGATGGCGCCCTTCTGTCTGGAGCTGAGAACATCTACGTCTATGCCTCCTTTCAGGAGGTTCTCAAGAGTTCTAGATTAGGTTTTGTGCAGATGCTATCACTAAGTTTGAGCAAGTCATTTCCATTTTATGTGTTTGTTTCCTCATCTAACTGGATGATAGACGTGTGTGTCCAGGGGGTTGTAAGGGGATCTATGATACCTGCTCATCTTCTCTACCAAATTGATGTCCCACTCGAGTGAGATGATTTATCTGAAAACTCTTTGAATAAATAGAAAGCACTGTATTTTAAAACATAGCTATTTGTTGAGCTCTCGCTGTGTCCAGGAACTGTGCCCTGTACTTCTCTGTGCTTTATAGCATTTAATCAAGGAGGTATTAGTAACCCCATTTTACAGAGGAGGAAATGGAGGCTTAGGTTGGTTAAATGCCAATAGTCCAAAGGATGTGGTCATCTCTCTCATTCGATGGCATGTTAGTGGGAGAGCCAGACTGTGAACCCAGGCCTACCTGGCCCCAATACCCATCTCTTCACCTGGATGATTATCCGTAAAACACATATTCTCAATCCAATCTACTAATGTGATAGTGACTTGTTCTACTTATTTTGCTGTTCATGTGTTACATGGCCACGTACTCTGTAAAATCCATAAACTTCTTTAAGGCCCATTTTCTCTGGTGTTCTTTACATTGTTCTTAACACAGATGTACAAGCAACCTTTCTAAGTATTTTAGGGGGAGGAGAAGGAAGAATCAGGAATCTAGGTTGGGGGAGGGTAAGTAAATCTATTGAAAAGGGTTCACAAGACAAATGCTTCTCACAGGAACAACGGAGAGTGTTCATATTTCTAAGTGGCCAACGATAGTATAGTTAAGCACCAAAATATGCTAATATTGTGTAAAGATAATTTTAAAAGTTGTGTGTGGGTAGCGAGTTGTGAGTCATATACTGAAAGAGGCTTAGCTTTTTTTTGTATTATATAAATAATTGGAATCACATTTCAGAAAAGTGCCCAAAATAGAGCAACTAGGATTAAAACCTTCAAAAAAAATACATTGAATAATTTCTTTTTTTTTTAGAAGCTGACACTGGTTTATATTTATATGGTAGATCAAAACCAGGTATTTTTTATCTATGTTATACAGGTGTGAAACATAATGCAGATAATGTACAGGTTATGCCCTTCATGAATAACTGTGGCCAACCTTGGACAAGAAGTCAGCCATCCCAAGACTGGAATTAAAAAAAAAAAGTGAAGTCAACTCCTGAGCTACACCTGCACACACACACTCTTCTGAGCCTCCGTAACTGCAGAAAATCACGGGGGAGATGATGTGAACAGAGAGCCTCTCTTTCTAGCCTCTGGCAGTGAGTAATTCTTCTACCCAATATAACTTTATGAAGGTCACCTCCCATCTTCTGCTTTTGAGTCAAGGCAAAAAGAGAAATGTTTTGAAGGGTCAGTATGAGGAGGACTCAGCTCTTTGTGTTTAATTTTGCCTCCTCCTTTTCAAAACATTATCTTGGGACTGTAGTTGTCAAACCCATGATGTGTCAAGTATTGTCACTATCTAGGGAACTACTGTTAGGTACTTCCAGAATGCTATTGCCTAAGAGCGAAAATCAGAAAGTATAAGAATATGGAGGATAAGACCTGTCTTCTATAGATAAGACAGGTCATAGTTGAATGCCTGAGAAAACTGCAACCATCCAAGTCTTATCAGGGTGATTGCCTTCTTTCCTGATCTACCCGTAAGGTCACTGAGAGAAAGTGAAAATCATAACTAGGATAGCAAGGCCAGGCCAGGACAGAAGGCCAAGTAGGGAACGTCAAGGGTGTGAGTGGGGAGTTCTGAGGCCACTGTTTATTATGCCTTGTCTAAATAAAACAGAAGTCAAAACTGTTAGCAGACTGCAAGAATCTAGGCAGTGGGAAAGACCAAACCCATCTCCTCAAACAGAAGAATTGGTAGTGTTTCTCTGGCACTGATCAGGAGAAAGTCATTGACCTACCAGACACAGTGTGTTTGTTTATTATGCCTTTGGGCCATATTATTGGCCTATTATTTCTCTATTATTATTTCTCTATTATTACTTTAGGCCATACTACTATAACTCCCACAATGGGAAGATTTTTGTGGTAGATGAGACAATTTTTTGCACTTCATGACTGAAGACAAAGAATGAACAAATGCTACAGGTGACGGAGGCAATAACACTGTTTCAACTCCAAGCTTCTGGCTTTCAAAAACTTTTGCATGAGAGTTAAACATTTTTCAAGTTGTATGCATGCCCGATATCATTTAACATAGTTAACGACTGTTATACAATATTGAGGAATGCAATCAATCTTTGAATCAGTTGTCCTGTTCTGCATCAGGCATTGTGTACCATGTCTGGGAATCCTAACTGAACAAGGCAAGCAAATAAATAACTAAAATAATCAGTGGTTAATTGTGAGATCACGTACAAAGCATAGTGATGGCAAGGGACAGAGAAGTCCTTGCTCTTGGGGCCAAGACAGCTCCTTCTGAGATATATTTTGAAAGAAAAAACATGTATTGCTCTCTTGGCCAAGGAGGAGAAAGGGAATTCCAGGTAGAGGAAATGGCTGGGAAGCAAAGCCTGGAAAGTATGAAATAGATTGTTTTGTACAGCACATTGCTGGAATATTGTCCAAGCAACGGGAAGAGGTAGAAGGCATACCTGTTAATGACTTAACCAAGGGGGTGTTGGAGGAGTTGTTAGAGACCCTGGAAATAGAAAAACAACGTGACATTAAGAAAAGTATAGCTGTTGTGCCAAAAAGGCAAAGGTGAGCAGGAGAGAGGAAGACCAGCGAAGAGTGTAGGTCCTGAATTAAGGCAGTTGTAACGAGGCTGAAAAAGAAAAGGCAGGTTTGAGAATGGTTTGGCAGCTAGAGTCGGTAAGGCTTTGGGACAGATTGTGTTTGGGGGCGAGAGCGAGAGGAACTAGCTTAACGCCCAAATTACTGGCTTTGGAACATAGGGATCTTTTATTATCTCTTTCTCTAAACCACTATACATTATTCATTGTGAGATTGAAGATGTGCCTGGTAGTGAAACATCATTCATTTCCGACTAAGGGAATCCCTAGATTAGAAATCAACCCCACCTACTCCCATCCATGCTTTTCCTGTCCATTTTGTGCTTTTCTCAGGAAGCTATGTGATCTGGCTCCAGGGGAAAAACAAAAAACACGTGTAACTAAAAGAGACCTATTGTCCTAGAGAAAGAAATATGAAAGCCAGAAGATACAATTAAACACATTCGGAATGCTTAGAACTAAGTGTCCATGGCTTTATCACAGACTGTAGCTGTCCTGTGTGTATACAGCTCTGTCTGGTTTTCATTAAGCAAAGAAACTGGCCTTCAAGGACTTACCAAGTTACAGGATAACCAGATACTTGTGCTTGAAGATTTAGATGTATATTAAGAAAATTCCATATTGACTTTTTCTGCTGGATAAAAATAATGAAGCAAATATGTATTATTCGAAATATGTGTTGCATTCTCATATTAAGGATGTTGGAGAATTAAAAAGTTTACAGAAATATTATTTCTCAGAATTTGTTCAGAGTGTCAGTATTGCTTTGTATGTTGCTTCTGTGTGGCCATTAGGGAGGTATTCTAGCATCATGGTTGGTAAGCTAAGCTCTGGAGTTAGATTGCCCTGGATCAGACATGGGCTCTGTCACTTTTGTCTTTGGGCACTTCATCAGTTGCCCCTGTTACCTTGTCACCCACCCATGAAACTAATAATATCAACATAATCTTTGGGTAGAGCTCAATTCCAACATAGAAATAGTAAACAGCATTTGACTTCAAGAAATATATGATCTAGGGGTGTGTGGGTGGCTCAGTGGTTAGGCGTCTGCCTTTGGCTCAGGTCGTGATCCCAGAGTCCCGGGACCAAGTCCGGCATCAGGCTCCCTGCTTGGTAGGAAGCCTGCTTCTCCCTCTCTCATTCCCCCTGCTTCTGTTCCCTCTCTAGCTGTGTTTCTCTATGTCAAATAGATAAATAAAATCTTAAAAAAAAAAAAGAAAGAAAGAAAGAAAGAGAAAGAAAAAAAGAAATATATGATCTAATTTGGTGATTCTCAAACTTTATTGGGCATTAGAATCACCTGAAGGGCTTGTTAAGACACAGATTGCTGGGCCCACCCCCACGTTTTCTAATTTAGTAGATCTGGGGTGGGGATCAAATATTTGCACATCTAGCAAGTTCCAGGTGATGGTCTAGGACCCATTTTGAGAAATGCTGATCCAATTGAAAAGGGAATTCTTTAGAAAAAAGGAAGAGAGGCATAATAGTACTCAGAAAGCATGAATATACAGTTTGTCACGATTTTGTTCAGGAAGCTAGACTGTATATACTGGGAAATCCAGTGGCTGATGAACCATTCGTTTAAGTGAGGATCACTAACTTTGTTTTATTACTAGGATGACCTTGAGTTTCTACCATTGTAGGAATACATCCCCATAATTAGAGTGTGCATTAGTCCCACTCAGAGACACCAATGAATTCAACTCACCTTCTGCAGTATTTCGGGGTTTTATGGTGAACCTGAACCAGACCAAACCATGAACCATTAACTGTATATACCACACTAATTTGTTGAACTCCAGAACTAAATTAAATCCCAGAGATCCCTCAGTGGCTCAGTCGGTTAAGTGTCTGCCTTTAGCTCTGGTCATGATCCCAGGGTCCTGAGATCCAGTTCCACATGGGGCTCTTTGTTCAATGAGGAGCCTGCTCCTCCCTCTCCCTCTGCATGCCATCCCCCTACCCCCTGCTTGTGCTCTTTCTCTCTCTGCGACAAATAATAAAATCTTCAAAAAGAAATGAATGAATTAATTAAATCCCTGACACCCTTATATCCTTTCCTTCAATTGTGAACCAAATGAAAGATATTTGTTTAAAAAGATAAAAGTGAACTAGTTCAAATTAGAAACAAACCTTTCAGTTTTTTAAAACAATTAAAATCCAAGATCATATTTCCTAACATACCAATTCATTAAAAGTGAAGTGAAACAAAACAAAACACTGTTTAAGATACCCCTGTACTAAGTTAGCAAGTAGTTGACTGAAGTGCTAAAATAGTAAATCCCTCCAAGATCTGGGTCCCAGCAAGAAAGAACATTCCTCTCATAGTGTTCAAATTAAGACAGTTTAATGAAGGAACTCCTTACAGTGGTGTGGGAAGGGATTTAAGGAAACAAAAGAGCCATGTTGGGGAAGAAGACTGGCAACCGCAGACACCTAGGGTGTCTAAGAAGCTGGAGAAGGACATGGCCGTTACCGAACCCAGTGAGAAGAGCCATGGAAAAGAGGCTGTTGGGCGGGAGATTTAGTCTTAGAGAATGTCCCAACCCCACCCCCAACCTTCACCCCCATACCCCACATACACAGATTAGAATAGGGTTGCTAAATCAAGAGGGAAGTGGAGAAGACATACTGCAGCCATTCTCTCCTCCCAGCCTGTGATCTCCTCCTGCTGCCTCACCCTGTCTGAACTGAAAATCTGGTGTCAGTGGAGCCCCAGGGACTGATCTGCAGGAGTCAGCTTCCTGGCAGGGCAAGGCAAGTGGCAGAGGCCAAATGGAGACAGACCAACACAATCTCCCTTTTTACTAAGTTAATGCTAGATGTTAGATGAAGGATTAGTAGCTGAGTTCATGTATGTAAAATTCTTAGAAAAGTCCCTGGCAGTGAAGCAGCATCGTACTCTGAAAGTTAGCTACTGTTGCTACAGCCAGCCGCTGTCTTGTGGATAAGGAAACGAAGGCTCATGGTCTTTAAGCAAGTTTTCCTTGGTTAGCACTAGTGACAGAGCCCACACTCAAATCCAGGTTTTCAGATTCCAAGTTTGTACAAATTCTGCCACAAAAACTATCTCAACATTTAAGTTGATGTGTTGCATACTAATTAATTTTATAATTCCTTGCTTTTAGAAAAAAAAAGCATCCTTATTTACTGTCTGGGCCTAACTAAAGAAATCTGAAACCAAATTAAGACCTTATATATAAAAATAAAATAAAGTGGGGTGACTGGGTGGCTCAGTCGGTTAAGGATCTACCTGCACTCAGGTCATGATCCCAGGGTTCTGGGATCAAGCCCCACCTCAGGCTCCCTGCTAAGCGGGGAGCCTGCTTCTCCCTCTCCCTCTGCTGCTGCTCTGTCAAATAAATAAATAAAATCTTTAAAAAATAAATGAAATAAAATAAAATGAGCTATTATCTCCAAGACAATGCTGCACATATAATAGGTATAGTGATAGTAATGTGATATTAGTAGTAATAGTAATAGTTATTAAAATTTTTGAATGTTTATTTTATGTCTAGTACTGTGCTGTTTTTCATATCTTGTACTAATGAAACCACTTATCTATGTCAATTTTTATTTTATTTGCGTATAGTTGACACACAGTGTTACATTAGTTTCAGGTGCATTATGCTCTGCTCTCCATGTGTATAGCTGCTGTCCATCACCATACAACGCTATTACAGTACCATGGACTGCATTCCCTATGCTGTGCCTTTTGTTCTCGTGACTTATTCATTCCATAACTGGAAGCCTGTATCTCTCACTCCCTTCTACCTATTTTGCCCATTCCACACCCTCCGTATCACACATTTTTTATTTCCTGTTTTTCCTTCTTTTTTTTTTTTTTAACTTGGAAATCATCCACTTGGAGGATTTTGTAATTGGTGAGTTAAATAAATTTTACCTGACTCTACTGGACCTTATCTGACCATTTAAAGTTTTATAAAATTACTTAAAATATGATGTATATGATATCTCCAGAAAACACACACACACACACACACACACACACACACACACACACACACACACCTCCAAGATAACAATATATTTTTTCCCTACAGCTGTTGGAGAATGTGTTCTTCCCATTATTCTGCCATGATACAAAATTAGCCCCACGGCCAGAGGCATGCATTGGCCGTGCATTCAGTATTTGATTACATGAAATAAGACATCTTGAAAATAAACATAGTTAGCTTCTTATTTGTGTCAGGTCAGTTTTTTTGGCAGCAGATTTTAAACAGTGAGATAACCATGTACCCTTAGGTCTTTGCATTTGAGGTTTCTAGAGTTTCAGTTCAAAGAAGGTATAATTAGTAAGCTGAAAAATCACTTGTACATTTTCAGTCAGTTAAAGAAACAAACAAAACCTGGGTTTTGTCTGTGGAGATGCCTCCCCTGTCATCCTATCTGTCAGTTTTTCTCTGATGATGGAGCAGTTATCAGGCAAGGACTGTTGCCAGTGGTTCGTCATGAAATTTCAGTCCTTTCTCGGCCGTCAGGTTTCAGAGTTGTGAGTAAGAGTCCTTGTAGCAGTAGCATTAGAGGGATGTCTCTGCTTTGAAAATGAACCGCATGAAAGAAGACAATCTGAGATGTACACCTGCGCTTCACTTTCTACTTTGTTGTCTACTTACAGCATGGGTTGGCCCAAAAGAAATTACCTAGAGTATAAGCTGAGCCATATGAAAGTCTAATATTTGGCCAATTATTGATTGCTAAATTTCAATTTGACATTGGACAGCAATGTCATATGGTTTCTCCTGATAGTTTTGATACTGATTGAAGCAGTCCATGCCCATGGAACAGTGACATTTCATTTACAACCTCTTGTAAAATTCACACCGTTGGTAAACATACTACCTTTGCACATTGGACAAATGAGTGTCACTTTTAATTTTTTCCCCTTTGGTTGAGGATTTCAGCAAATATGAACATCCAAGAAATCTGTGCAATTGAGATTTTAAGGTGTTTCTAAAGTGTCTGACTAAATTCCTCGCATATGCTCAGAATAATTAAGTTACTAGGTCACTAGTCTGAGTATATCTAAGGGTGATATAGAAACGAACCACGACACGTCTTCACTGGTTACACAATGCTATTACATACATTATTTTACTTAGAGTCAACTTCCTAACACATTCAGCTGACATGTCAAATCATATTCCAAGTTTAAAAGGCAGTATTGCATTATTATATAAATACTCCTCTAGTTAGCAAAGAAGTTGCAAAGAAAAGGAAAGGATTTTTTATGCATTTGTATAAACTGGTTGTTAGAAAATGTTATAGTTACATTTATTTTTTCTGGTGAGATTGGGAGGTGATTTCTTACACACGGATGTCCTGTGGTAAACTTGATGAATTGACTTATGTGATTCACAAGGGAGGATCAGCATTTATAAAGAGTTTTGAAGAGTGAGAGACTGATTTGGTCATTATGGTGTTATACTCCAATTCTCATTTATTGTCTATAGCCAAATTCTTACAATCTGACAAGTTCACTAAAACCCCTGTATGTTGTTTTCTCCTTGATGTTACTATGAGTGCGCTTTATTTAGTACAAAGGGGAGTGTGTGATGTAAGAGGCAGATGGGTGGATGAGTCAGCTGGCCATGAGGGCCATATACATGGCCTGCACGTGCTCCTTTGGCTTTATGGGCAGAAGTTTTTAAAGGATCCCACACTATTTTACAAGTCTTTTTTTTTTTTTTTTTTCCTGCAGTTCCTTTGTACCAACAGGCCCTGCAGTTTAGACGTTTTAACCTCCAGAGGAGAGGAAGTTTGGTGATTTCCTCAGGAGTTTGGAGCCGAGTCAGATCCCAGGACTTTGCAGGTGCAGATCAGATGCAGCAGGTCTGGGGCCTGGAGCACTATATGATTAAGAAATTCGTAGAGGGTCCGGATTCTGTTGCCCAATGGACCACACTTTACTCTGAGTAGCAAAAAATGAGACATTTCTACTTTTTTGACCTACTTGTATCTCAGAAGTAATGAGACCAAGCTCAGACTTACCGTCTTCCTCCCAAAACCAGTCTTCCTCTTGAGTTTTTATTCATTTTTACCATTACTAATTCTCCACCAAACCTCACAGCAATGCAAGGCTCCTCCTTAGGCCTCCCACTATCACAACCAAATCATTTTTAAAGTCTGATTCTTCCCCCCATGTCTAGTAAGCCCATCCGTACTTTTCATTCTGCTGCTACTACTGGACCAGACTCTAGGACCTCTCATTCCTAACTGCTCGGCCAGCTCTTCCCATTTCCACTCAGCCATCTCTGCTCCATTCACAGCCACCATTCTAAAAAGCAGTGCTTATTTATAGTAATATTCTGCTGAAAACCATCTGGAATACAGTCTGGAGGATCTTACCTAGAACTCTTAAGCCCCATTCTGCCCCTCCTTTTCTATGCTTATCTCCTTCTGTATGTTCTTATATGCAGACCTTATGGATTACCTGAATACTTTTGGTGCTTTCAGTTCTCCTGACTGTCCCACATTCCCCTGTTGCTTTAAGTGTCATAAGCATGCTACCAAACATCATAAGCACCTAAAAGAGCCCAGAGTGAACAGCTTCATAATCCAAGTGGCATTTCATTGGGCCTCGGCCTCAAGGGTAATAAAGATTTCTACAGAGATTATTAACTGTTTCTTTCTACGTTTCTGTATTGTTGCTTATTTAATGGACATTTGTCATTAAAAAAAGAAATTCAGTAAGTCTAAATTTTTAATGAATAGATTAATTACAACACCAAAAGAGCATCCCTTGGGCTTCTGTTCCTGTCACACAGTCTACAGCCAAGCAGATATCCATCCCACTGCAATTATTTTTCTTGTTTCTGTTTTACACCAAGCTTCTCCCCAGGAGAATAGTGTGCCTTGTCCCTCTTTGTATCTCCAGCATTGAATATAGTGTGTAGCACAAGGCAATCAGTCAAGAGGATCCAGGGTTTAGAGTCTGAAGCTTATACAACATAGGAGTCCCTCTTTAAAGAAATAGAATTGGGGCGCCTGGGTGGCTCAGTTGGTTAAGCGACTGCCTTCAGCTCAGGTCACACTTCTTGTAAAAATATGAGACACCTTTGTTGTTTCATGTTATTAAAAAATATTTGGATATCTATATGAAATGCATTTCATATGTATATATTTTACTCAAATATTTCAGAAAAAGTTACTGAGATTTATTAATATTTGCTATTTGTGTGAAGAGGTGTGGCTGAAAGGTTCACTGGCAAACATCTCCCTATCTAAAGTTGGTTCCCCTACCCCAGCTACCCTCTTGTCATCCTGTTACATTCATAGCACTTACCCCAAACTGTTACTGTCTTGCTCATGTCTTTGTTTATTGTTTATATAGGCACCTCCTAGATGGGCAAATCTTCAGTGACACAACTGGTTGCAAAGACTGTTCCATTTCCCACCAGGTCTTTAGATTCCAGGTCTGCAAACTGCTGTATGAGAAGAGAACCACTCCCCTAGGCTGATCCTTGTGTGCTTCTCACATCAGCTCCAAAGGGCTAAATTTATGATAACCTCTCAGCCCCCTCTTCCTCTCAGCTACTAGCTGACTCCTTCCCTTTCCCTTCCACTGCCTGCTAACTAAACTGGCCTGGGAGTCCTTGAGTGCCTTTGTTCACTTCATTTCCTCTGGATTGCTTTCCATCCCCCAACCCTTGCCCAACCCATGCGGAGGAATGATTTAAACCATAATTTTCCTTTAGATTAGCCAAGTGATCTTGGACAGACCTCTCTGAACCTCAGTTTCTTCATCTGTAATTTTACTGATCATAGGAGGATTTCAGTAAATGACAGCCATCGTCATCATTGTTTTTATTATTAATGTCTTTCAGGCTTCACCTCTTTGGCTTATCTTCAGTCATTGTTTATCATTACTGATAATTTGAAAATAACTTCAGAATTATATGTATGTTTTGCTCTTGAGTTAGATTTCAGCCCTTTGAAAGGAAATCTACTGTTACCGCTCGATGTACTCCTGTCGGTGTGCTCCGGCTCTACAGCTGTGCTTGTCTGGAATTGAATTAATCACAACACTTGAGATTGCACCTAAAGAAAGTGTAAGATGTATCTTCTCCTTATTTGTGGATATTCTGCTTTTGCTGCCTGGATAATACAGTTTAGATACCTCTTCTAGGTTTGAGGACTTCTAGACGCTTTCCCCCGTAAAGGTAATAAAGGAAGAAACTTTTTACATGTCTGCTTTCTGTTAAGAATTTCCCCCAATTTTTAAATTATTTACTATTTTTTATTTCAAATTGTGCTTAGAGTTTTAAGACTTCATGCGTGGTGCCAATAGATGACCCTATAACCTGGAAACAAGGTGGCCTTCAGAGAACTAAACTGGAAGCAGCATATATGTAGAGGGGGTGGTAGAATTCACCCACCCCAGGAGATGGTATTATATAAAGTGGAAAGGATTAGGAATAGTCAAAAAATTTTTAAAGATTTTATTTATTTATTTATTTGACAGAGAGAAGCACAGCTAGAGAGGGAACACAAGCAGGGAGAGAGAGAGAGAGAGAAGCAGGCTTCCTGCAGAGCAGGGAGCCCGATGCCCCCTGCTCTCCAGGATCATGACCTGATCTGAAGGCAGACGCTTAACGACTGAGCCACCGAGGCGTCGTCCCCAGGAATAGTCAAATTTTTATCTGACTTGAGTCTTGAAAAGCTGTTACCTAATCAGTTATATTACACTCTAACAAAGAAAGAACATGTTAATTAAGAACTGGCAGGAGATGGTATATATGAAATTCTTTTTTTTTTTTTTTTTTTTTTTAAAGATTTTATTTATTTGACAGTGAGAAACACAGCGAGAGAGGGAACACAAGCAGGGGGAATGAGAGAGGGAGAAGCAGGCTTCCCGCTGAGCAGGGAGCCCGATGTGGGACTCGATCCCGGGTCTCCAGGACCATGACCTGAGCCGAAGGCAGTCGCCCAACCAACTGAGCCACCCAGGCGTCCCAAGGACCTATATGAAATTCTTAAGAAAGAACAAAGCCATTAAGTAGCATTTTGGACAGAATTAATTGAATATTCTTTTTGGAAAGAGATAGTCAAGAGATACTGAGCTAACCACACAGAAATTATATTTTATTTTTTCCTTTTATTTATTTTTATTTATCTATTAATAAATAAGAATGAGAAAGAGAAAGTGCCTGTGTAAGAGAAGACAGCAGGGCAGAGGGAGAGGGAGAGAGAGGATCTCAAGCAGGCTCCTCGCCCAGTATGGAGCCCAACACAAGACTGTCTGACCACCCTAACATCATAACCTGAGCCGAAATTGAGAGTCTGATGGGTAACTGAGTGAGCCACCCAGGCATCCCTGACCACACAGGAATTACAGACATGCTCTATAGGTGGGTGAGAATGGCTTTAAAATTTACATGGACCACATAAACTAACCCCCAAGACCAGCCATCTCTCTTGGCTCCCCGAGCAACCTGAGCAACCTTCTGAAGATTTATTAAGCCTTCTAACACCTCTATCCACTGATAACTGGAATGCTGTCTAGAAAATTACCTTCCTTCATTGGAGATGTGCATTGTGATTTAACCATAAATTCCTTGCAGGGACACCAGAATTTGTGGGGGATGGATCCAGAATTGCAAACATTTTTTTAGAATTAGGGGCACTCTCTTTGAGAAAAGAGTACAAAATGGTAATACAAAATTGCTTCCAGAGCAGAAGAGCACATGCCCTCATCACACGGAGACTCAGCACTGCTGCCTTAGTTAAAGGCCATTCTGCAGTATGTTCTAGAAGCAGACATGCACATGACGATATGATAAGGGACATCAGTGATGCCTTCTTCCTCTGGAACTTTCTCATATGCCTTGCAAATCATGTGATCAGAAGAGCTAATGATTTAATGATTTGGTATCAATCCTACCAGGTCAACAGATTTTTATTGAGCCCTACTATGTTACAGGTCCTATAGTAAGCTGAAAAATACAAAGGTGAAGAAAAGGCCCTCAAAATTTCCACTGTGAACAAAAGAGGGGTCAGATGAGGAAGCAAATCTTTACTATTGAATGAAGAAGTGGCCACAGAGGGGGAGACACGGACTGTCTCTTAGGAAGGCTCCACAAAGAAAGAGAGTATGAGCTTGAAGTTAAAGAATAAGATTACTTCAAATCTTACCAAATGTTTAGAAATTTAAGTGATAGGAGCGCGTGGGGGGCTCAGTCGTTGGGCGCCTGCCTTCGGCTCAGGCCATGATCCTGGAGTTCTGGGATCGAGCCCCACATTGGGCTCCCTGCTCAGTGGGAAGCCTGCTTCTCCCTCTCTCACCCCCCTGCTTGTGTTCCCTCTCTAGCTGTGTTTCTCTCTGTCTAAATAAATAAATAAATAAATAAATAAATAAATAAATAAATAGATAGATAGATAAATAGATAAATAGATAAGATCTTTAGAAATTTAAGTTATATATTTTTTTAAGATTTTATTTATTTATTTGACAGAGAGATCACAAGTAGGCAGAGAGGCAGGCAGAGAGAGGAGGAAGCAGGCTCCCTGCTGAGCAGAGAGCCCAATGTGGGACTTGATCCCAGGACCCTGGGATCATGACCTGAGCCGAAGGCAGACACTTAACGACTGAGCCACCCAGGTGCCCCAAGAAATGGCAGTTTTAAGGAAAACACCTCAACAGTGAAAACATTATGATGTATCTTCACCCTACTTTATGCTACAAAATAAATCTTCTAAAGGCACATTTTTAGGTGGGCCTGCATGGCTCATCAGTTGAGTGTCTGACTTGGTTTCAGCTCAGGTCATGATCTCAGGGTAATGGGACTGAGCCGCTTGCATTGGGCTCTGTGCTTGGGATTCTCTCTTCCTTTCCCTCTGCACCCCCCTAGCTCTCCCACACCACTGGCACGTGTGCACTCTTTAAAATAAAATAAAATAAAACTAAAAAGTACATCTTTCAAGAGGTAGAGAAGTAGATAAAATAGTGAATTGTCATGAAACAAATAGAGGTATTTTTTTTTAAAGCTTATCTTGTGTTCTCAGGTCCCAAGTATGATTTTGTTTATTTTTATTTTTATTTTTAGCTCTAATCATTCTGCCTGGGATTCTCATTCCTGGTAGATCTGTCACCTCCAACTCCATTTCAGAAGTGATATTCAATGCTGTTCTGAAGAATCTGGGCACTTGACTCATTTCTAAACTTTCTTTTCAGTTTCAAGCCTCCCAAAGCTGTAACTCAGCTGTCAGACTGTGGAAATGGATCATTCCACACCCTTGAAACTTTCCCAGTGATCTTCTAAGGACTTAGCCATCTTATAGCTGATGTTTTCTGTGCCTGACTTGGGATTCCCACTTGGGAATCCCATGGACTGGAGGCATCTTGGACCCTCTAATCATGGAAGTGTTCTTTTTCATTTCACCAGGAACATTCTAGACTTTATCACTTCCTTCCCTTCTGGCCTGATATTTGAAAGCCACAGTGGAATTACTAAGGGCCAGATGTCTAGTGCTTTTCTAAAACTCAAGTCATTCTGAACTAATGATGTGACAATAATCATAATCTATAATAGTTCCCAGCTACACAGCTTGCTACTCCTCATTTTTAGTGTGGTGCATATAATAAATGTAGGTAAATGTTGTATTTTCCTTATGTTATCATCATTTTATCTTTTTTTTTTAAATATTTGCTTTAGAATTATATTTTGCTTTCTTTGAGTTGTTTCCTATCTTTTGGGGCCAGGGTCTTGTTTAGATCTTAAATTGTTATTCATGGCTCTGAAGACTTTTTTGGATAAAAGTCACTTTATCTCACTAGAAAAAAAAAACACTGTCCCCTCCACATGGGAACAATAGTGAAGTAGGGCTTTGGCATTCAGAAATTTAACATTTCTTATAAAAGTACCTCAGAGGCCTGTGTAGAAAGCATATAAATTTGAAGGTATGGAGTTTAATCTCAGGCACAGGGTGAAAAGAAGATAGAATGAGAAGAAGGTTTGGTTTGTGAGATGGTGCGTTTCTGGGATGCCTAGGGAATAGGAAGCAAACCTGACCCTGCCATGTTCCTTATCCCTTTGTCATTCAAGGTAAAGATAGAGAGGGGTGGGGTCCCAAGGACAGTGCTAGTTTGTAGATGTTTAGGTTGTTGAGGGTAAGGACAGGAAAGCTTGGCACAAGATTCCACTTACAACGAAATGGGGTGAGGTGCCCAGTCTCTGCTCATAATTTGGCTTTGTTCTTGTTTTTGTATTATTGAAAGACAAGAGAAGTAAAGAATATTAATGAATTTTTAAATAAACATTATTTAAATTGACATCTTGTTATACATCAATGGTTTTTATCAGTTTGGGGATTTGGGAAGCTCTCTGGGAAAATTCCTTTCAAAGTCAAAGGTCTACACTCTGGAGTCCACATCGAACCCAGTTATCTTCCTGTCCACTGCAACTCTCCCCAGCAACCAACACAGCCGAAATCATCATTATCGTCATGGTAGTCACCTCACACCAGGTCTCCCTGCACCCACTCTAACAGCTCCTCCCCTCAGTTCCAATCCATTCTCTTCAGAGATCTCGTTTTTAATTGAAATTTTTATTGAGATAATTGTAGTTTCACACACAGTTGGAAGAAATATTACAAAGAGATCCTATATACCTTTTTCCCAGTTTATCCAATGGTAACATCTTACAAAATGATAGTATGATATTACAACCAGGATATTGACATTGATGTAATGTGTGTGTAGTTCTGTATAACTTCATCTTACATGTGTAAGATGAAGTTATACATCACAGTCAAGATCGAGAAGAGTTCCATCATAAGGATCCCTCTTGTTGCCTTTTTATTAACCACACCTCCCCCTTTCCCTCCATCCTCCTTCTCTAACTCTGGGCAACCACTAGTCTGCTCTTTATTCCTAAATTTTTTTCATTTCAAGAATATTACATAAAGAGAATCATATAACATGTAACCTTTTGGCTTCTTTCCTTGGCATAATTCTCTGGAGATTCATCCAAGTTTTTGCGTGTGTCAGTAGTTTATTCCTCTTCACTGTTGAGTGGTATTCAGTGGCATGATGGCTGTACCCCAGCTTGTTTAAGCAGTCATCCACTGAAAGACATCTGAGCTTTTTCCAGTTTGGGGCTACTACAAATGAAGCTGCTATGAACATTCATGCTAGGTTTTGTGTGAGCTTAAGTTTTCATTTCTCTGGGATAAATGCCCAAGATTAAAATTACTGTCATACGGTTGCAGGTATCGTTTTTTTAAGAAACTGCCAAACTGCTTTCCAGAGTGGCTATACCATTGTACATACCCTCCACATTTCTCCACATCCTTGTTAGCATTTAGCATTGTCACTATTTTTTTATTTTAGCCATTGTGATGGATGTATAGTAACACCTCCTTGTAGTTTTGATTTACATCTCCCTGATGGTTAATGATTTTGAACATCTTCTAAGTTCTCCTGTGAGGTAGTCAGCTTCTGCGCTCTGTCCCAGCCTCTCTCCCTACACTTCCACCTGTACTTTCTAGGTGGCAGAACATTGGGACAAGAGGCTGCAGGCTCTGGATTACGTGGGCTTTGGGTGTCAAGTGATAAAGGAGGGCCTGGGGAGCCTTATGACCAGATTTGTATTTTTCTTTGACTGCATTGGCAGCACTGTGGAGGACAGACAGGAAGACTGTGAACCAGGAGGCTATTACAGAGAGAGGCATAAACTCAGGCAATGGCAGAGGAGAGAGGAAGAGGAGGTAGTTTTGACTGATACAGGGTAACGTGTTTCAGTAGCACTCAGTGACACTGAGCGTCAGAAAATTGAAAATGTTGAGACACCCAAGATACTTTTGTTACAGGCTTGTGTTGGAAATTATGGTCATATCATGGATCCCTTTGCATCCTTGGTTCAATGCTGTAGACAAACAATAAAGCTGGAAATACTGAAACTATCCTATAAGCCCAGAAGATCTAGGGAGACCCTGATACAAAAGACTAATTTTTCAATGGAAATAGCATTAAAATGAACTATAGAATTCTGCTCCTTGGACAACCGGGGTAATCTCAATTTAACCCCCTCATGTTGTTGAGGCCAGAAATGTTCACTAATTTGTCCAAGATAACCCAATTAGATAGAAACCTAGACTTGTAAGTATTTTGTCCTCTCAAAAGGGAGAAAGTGAGCATGTGTTTTGAAAGTATACTTTTAATGCTGGGTGCGGGGGGTGGGGCGGGGGGGTTGCATAAACCTCATGCATATCTTTGCTAGCAATCCCCCCTTGCCTCCCATGAGCCTAGTGCACAGGACACAGTAACTGATACCACAACCTGGAGCACGAGGGTTCATTGACATTAACATGACCCACAGTTTTACTGAGCAAACAACATGTGAAAAGTGGCCGGAACACACTTGGGCTGCTGTTTGGCATTCATAAGGAAGAAGAACCACCAGAGGATTCACGGAAGCCTAGAACAGCACAGAAAGCCTGAAACGAACTGGGAACTTGCAGTAGCTCCGAGGCTAGCTAAGCAAAGGCTGTGAGGAATAAAGCTGTTCTTTTGGGCAAAGAGTACACAGTATCTTGGAAAGTCTCAGTGGCAGGATGCAGACGGCAACTGGACCCTCCGGTAGTTTGGCTGGGAAGTACAGTGAATACACAGGATCCCAGAGGATTCCGACAGGCTGGGATGGTCAGTTACACTTAACCATATTAGAACTGATGAAGTCATTTTTACAAATCACACTACAAATAACAACAGCAAAACAAAAAACCGTGCAAGGACAGATGAGAAAGATGTGGTCAGGGGCGCCTGGGTGGCTCAGTTGGTTAAGCGACTGCCTTCGGCTCAGGTCATGATCCCGGAGACCTGGGATCGAGTCCCACATCGGGCTCCCTGCTCGGCGGGAGGCCTGCTTCTCCCTCTCTCACTCCCCCTGCTTGTGTACCCTCTCTGGCTGTGTTTCTCTCTGTCAAATAAATAAAATCTTTAAAAAAAAAAATAAATCTTTAAAAAAAAAAAAAAAAAAAAAAGAAAGATGTGGTCAGCTAGAATCATATGTAAAAAAGACTGAGGAGTTTTATCCCAGTATGAGTCAGACGTGTGCAATGAGGTTGCTGAAAAAGTTAGTATGGATTCGAGCTCCATTCAGAGTGTTCTGGTATTAGGAATTCAGGAGGTAACAGTTCTTTCCTGCAGTATGTTGATAAAAATGGGATTCTGTGTTTAAATGACATGCATGGCTAACATATACCTACTCAGTGCTTACTGTCTGTCAGGTTATGGGCTGTCTGTGGGGTTATGATCCTCTTACTGCGCACAACAAGCCATGGGTCATGCCCCGCTGCTGCCTCCCTCCCACCCGATATGTGTAGATAAGGCCATCATCCCTGCACAGAGCTGGGCAGCTATGTGATCCAGCTCCGAGCAGATCCAGGCCTGTCTGCCCAAACTCTTAGGCTCACTGTTGAAAAACAGCAGGCAGGTCTTCGGCCATACCTCCCCAAATGCTTCAGATCTCATCTGAAAAACAGCCAGCCTGAAGGATACAGGGAGCTGGGTCTGGAGGATCTAGGAAATCTAACACGTGAGAAATGGCTAGAAGGACAACACTGTTGGGCAAGAAAGAGAAATAGGTGAAGCACTGGAGTCAGAAGAGGAGTGAGATCATGCAGCACAGCCCCAGGAGACAGAATAGAAGCAGCCAGGTAAAAGGACAGGGAGGTGAATCGGTCTATCTAAAGGGGAATTTTCTATATAAAATAAGTATGGGTGTCTAAAAATGGAATGGGCTGCCTTCTGAGGCATGAGTAGCCACCTCCTCAGGGACTCCAGCAGGAAGCAAATGATCATCTGTTGGGAAAGAGGCCCCTGGGCCCTCAATACAAAGCAGCTGAGGGTCTGGATTTGCTCTTTTCTATGGCCTTCACTGAGCATCTTTTTTTTTTTTTTTTTTTTTTTTTTTTTTTTTTTTTTTTTTTTTTTAACAGTGAAACTGTGTGTACATGACAATATTCTGTAATCTGGGATTTTATCCAGTGGAGAGAAAACGTTCAGGTCAGGTCTTCATTGGCAGGAAATACTAGTATTAGTTCAGTATAGGAAAATGCAATGATGGCAGAGAAAATAGAGAGCAAAGAATAATTTCTTTTCGGAAGAAAACCAGAAATATTTTGTTGTTGTTTTTTTTAAGACTTTATTTTGTTTATTTGACAGAGAAACACAGCTAGAGGAGGAACACAAGCTGGGGGAATGAGAGAGGGAGAAGCAGGCTTCCCGTGGAGCAAGGAGCCTGATGCAGGGCTCCACGCAGGGCTCCATGCAGGGCTCAATCCCAGGACTCTAGGATCATGACCTGAGCTCAAGGCAGATGCTTAACAATTGAGCCACCCAGGCGCCCCAGAAAACCAGAAGTTAACACCTGATTTATAGCACTGAAATTAAGATCTTGTATCTCCATTGTTGCTTTGATAAAAATGCCCTGATAAAACTATAATAAATTTGTTGTATGACATTGAAAAATAGTTTCTTAAAAGCAAAGTTAAATAAATAAGGACTTCTCCCAGCTTCTTTTAAAAAGATTTAGCAGAGCCTTCATTTAATGATATATGAGGATAACATATAATGTCACACTGATTCTACAGGTGGCCTTTGGCTCTCTTTGCCTTACTAATCCCAGAGCAAACAAAAACCTCATGACTAGCGGTAGTATTTCCACTTCTCAGCAAACTTTCTTGAAAGAATAGTTATTGATAAGAACACTTAACCATTTTACTGCCCACTGTAAATTAACAAAAGTAAATTAGCAGTTATAACTCAGAATTATTCATTGCAGGGTTGACAGGCATTTTTTTTTTAAGTGGTGGAGCTCTTTTTTTCATTGTCCTAAAAGTCTGATGGCAGACAGGTAGTATTATTCCATCAATGTAAACTAATTATGAAATTTATCACTCTTGAGTATTCTTTCATGTATATTCATTTAGAAGTAAGAATAGTTCTGTTAGTTATTTTTGTAATTCCAAGTTTGAGCTCAAAGCATGGATAACCTTGCAGTCAAATATGAGAAGAGAGAATTTGGTTTGTAACTAGTCCTCTCAAAATTTTCTAAAAATGAAATTCATAGTTCAGCACACTGAGAGATTGCTTGTATAAACTCAAACCAAACAAAAACTTAAGAATATTTTGTGAAGGGGCACCTGGGTGGCTCAATTGTTGGTTAAGCTTCTGCCTTTGGCTCAGGTCATGATCCCAGGGTCCTGAGATCAAGCCCCACATTGGGTTCCCTGCTCAGCAGGGAGCCTCCTTCTCCCTCTCCCTCTGCCTACCACTTTCCCTGATTGTACAGGCACTCTCTTTCTCTGTCAAATAAATAAAATATTAAAATAATAATATTTTGCTAAATCTAATGGTTTAAATTAGATGATTTTGCTAAATCTAATCTAAACACGTTTCTAGGGGCACCTAGGTGTCTTGGTTGGTTGAACATCCAACTCTTGATTTTGGCTTATGTTGTGATCTTGGGGTAATGGGATCAAGCCCCACATTGGGTTCCATGCTTAGCACAGAGTCTGCCTCAGATTCTCTCTCTCCTTTTCCCTCTGCTCCTCCCCCTGCTCGTGATCGCTCTCTTGCTCTCGCTCTCTCTCTGAATAAATAAAATCTTAAAACAAAAGACGTGTCTAGAGATTCTTTGAAATTTCTCCCTTCAAGAGGTGGAGCTTATTCCTCTTCCATTGAGTGTGGGTCAGTTTGGATATCCACTTTCTTTTCAGGTAAAGAGCATTCACAGGACCAGATTGGGAGCACAGTAGTGAATAGAGACCAGTCACTGGCCACATGAAACTAGCTCAGTGTTGGATGGAGAACACGTGTTAGTTATGGAATGGTGACCAGTATAGCAAAGGACGAGATCATCCTTACAGTAGAGGAGGAAGTTCGGGCTGTGATGCTAGACACAAGGAGGTCCCTACTACATTGGAAGTCAGGAGAAGTTTACTGGAGGTATTTACATGTGCTGTCTATAAGGATACATATTCTGACTCTTAGTTTCTGACCCAGACCTATCTTCTGATTCCATGCCCCAAACGAATTGCCTCTTTGACTCTTCCACTTCAGTGTTTCAGAAGTATCTCAAACCTCACATGTTCAAAAAAGTCTTTTGATTCTAAGCCTGCTCTTTACCCAAGCTTCCCTTTTCATAAAGTGGCCCACTTGGGACTTTTGGCCAAGAACCCAGAGACATCCTTCCTTTCCAGAATATCCACATTCAAATCATTGGCAGGTCCTGCCAGTCCCTGCTGTAAAATGCAGCAGATCTACTCAATAGTCTTCCCTTCCTCTGCCACCACTCTAGTCTGGTTCCATTTCTTTTCGTTAAACCCCTGCAATCTCTTCCTTACTGGCTTCTGGTATTGTGTGCTGAATGCCCCACCCTCCACAAAGCAAACAGGGATATCTGCTTAATTGGCAAGGGATTCTCATTTCTCTTTGGATAGAATCCAAACTCCATCCTAGGGTTCAAGGCTGTGAACCTCAGCTCATGTGACTTTTTCTCTGATCATCTTGCCCCATCCACACAGACTTTTTTCAAGTCTTTGATAGTGCTTTACTCTCTTCTACCTACAGTCTTAAAATTTTCAATCAGTTTCCCTTTACTCAAAGGAACCCCGGTGGCCATAGCCTCCAGCCAGTGTTTCTATCTCAGCTACCTCTTTATTTCCTTCACACCATTTATTTTCTTTAAAGATTTTTTTATTGGGCTCCTGGTTGGCTCAATTTATTAAGCATCTACCTTCAGCTCAGGTCAAGATCTTGGAGTCCTGGAATTGCGTGCCACATCAGGTTCCCTGTCGTCAGGAAGCCTGCTTCTCCCTCTCTTACTCCCTCTCCTGTATTCCCTCTCTAGCTATGTTTCTCTCTGTCAAATAAATAAATAAAATCTTAAAAAAAAAAAAAGATGTATTTATTTATTTTGGAGAGAGAGTGTGTGTGAGCAGGGGGAGGGGCAAAAAGAGAGAGAGAATCTCCAGCAGACTCCCCCCACTGAGCATGGAACCTGACACAGGGCTCAACCCCATGGCCCTGAGATCATGAACTGAGCCAAGATCAAGAGTCCAACACCCAACTGACTGAACCACAAGGCGTCCCTCCTTCACATCATTTAGAGCAACTTGTAAATGCCTGTATTTGTTTGTCGGGTTGTTTTTATCTGTCTCCCCTATAGAGAAATAAACAGGACTCCTATTGCATGAAGGTCATATTAGGAAGAGACTTGACCCCAAGAGAAATGTGGAACCAGTGCAAACTTTTAAACAAGGGAGAGAATGAAGAATGAAATTACACTTGCAGTAGCTGTGGGGCAGAACAATTTGAAAAGTGAAGAAGTTTGGAGGGTAGCAAGAGAGAGGAGCCCCATCAGGGTACTATCGAGGCCATAAGCTGGGAATGGTGGTGATATGAACTAGTTATTGAGCATGGAGGGTGGAAAGAGGTAGATGGGCGTAAGAGATATTTAGCATATTGCATCAATAGACTTAGTGATTTTTATGTACAGAGAAAGGGAGCAGGAGAAATTTAGATGATACCCAGGTTTCTGGTTTGGGCAACTGAGAGGATGGATGATGTTGCCTTTGCTGCCATGGAGACACAGAATGAGGAGTACTCTTAAGGGTCAGTACAAAGTCTTTTGGGATACACTGAGAGTGAGGAGAGAGGTGAGAGTGGAGGTAGCCCATTGAGAGTCAGAATCCCCCCCTGATATATCTGGCTTAGAGATATAGGTGCTTATTCTATACATATCTATTAAAATATATAAACTAATATTTTTATTATTTGTAATATCAATAAATGGTAGCCAAAAGATTATTATGCCAAGAATATTAATACCTATCTAAGTTAATTGGGGACGTAAGAAAGCATAGTGGTTAAGAGGTATGCTCTGTTGTCAGTATGAGCCCCAGCTCTGCACTACTAAGTCATGTACCCTATGAAAGTTGCTCTGACTTTTGGGATATCAGTTTCTTTCTCTGTCAAATGCTATTCTTCTACATACTCATGGTGTTGTGCAGAATAAATACAACAGTCTATACAAAATGTGCAGCACATGCAGAGTCCTCCATAATGTTATTATCAGTATCACCATTACCCTTTACTTCCAAAACAGCTTTCTGTATTTTATTTATATGAAAGAAAGACACTACTAGCCTACTCCATTATCTAAGAGTTATTAATTGCCTTTAAAGATAATTCCAGCTCAAATACATAACATTATATCATAGAGGTCTAATTTAACTCAGTTATATTTTTTTGATAATATTTTTTAAGGATTTTTTAAAATTTATTTGAGAGAGAGAGACAGAGAGTGAGAGACAGAGAACATGAGAGGGGAGTGGGTCAGAGGGAAAAGCAGACTCTCCACCGAGCAGAGAGCCTGATGTGGGACTTGATCCCTTTGACTCTAGGACCATGACTCGAGCTGAAGGCAGTTGCCCAACCAGCTGAGCCACCCAGGGGCCCCTCTGATAATATTTTTTGATAAAACTTTACTTGGGATTAGAGCCATAGACATTCTGACTAAATTTATACAGATATCCACAAAAGGCTATAATTATTTCACAAGCCAAAATCACCCCCCAAGTAGAATATTTGGATAAGCTGATATTTCTAGCTTTGAGTATGCAAACTTCAGTAACTGCTGAGACACAATCAATAGTGAACAATGTGTAGCAGAAAGATTAGACACCTGTTTGACTATGACAGTGTTCAAAGGCTTCTTTCTTTTTTGTTTTTTAAAAGATTGTATTTATTTATTTGACAGAGAGAGATCACAAATAGGCAGGGAGAGGCAAGCAGAGAAAGATGGGGAAGCAGGCTCTCCACCGAGCAGAGAGCCCGATGCGGGACTCAATCCCAGGACCCTGAGATCATGACCTGAGCTGAAGGCAGAGGCTTAACCTCTGAGCCACCCAGGTGCCCTAAAGGCTTCTTCTTTTTTTTTTTTAAGATTTTATTTATTTGACAGAGAGAAATACAGCCAGAGAGGGAACACAAGCAGGGGGAGTCAGAGAGGGAGAAGCAGCAGGCTTCCCCCCAAGCAGGGAGCCCAATGTGGGACTCGATCCCAGGTCTCCGGGATCATGACCTGAGCCGAAGGCAGTCGCCCAACCAACTGAGCCACCCACGCATCCCTAAAGGCTACTTTCTAATAGATTTGTGGTACTACATGAATGGAGGAAATGAGCTGCTTTAGATGACATGACTAACCAATTGGAATATTCTGCACCAAAGCAAACAAACTGTGCAAACATTTGTGGGGGTAACAGATGATCCTCATTCTGAGAAAAGCTTCCCATCTTGTAGCTTTGCACTCTATGAGTTATAAGTAACTGCTAATGTTATTCTTAGTTCCTTACTCTATATGATATTGCCCTCATTCTCTCTCTCTCTTTTTTTTTTCCTGGATAGTCTGCTTTAGATATAAACTATACTTTTCTTCTCCTGGGCAAAAAAATAAAGTAATCCAGATAGTAGGAGGGAGTGTGGATTTTATTAAGAAGACATGTTAACATTTGAAAAGTACTTTTCTTACCAATTTTGTTCCTAACATTTTTCTGACACTTGTAAAAATTAGAAGGTTCAGAGATATGATTGTCAGGAAATAGTTAAAAATTCTTCTCCATTTGTTTAGGCAAGAAGAGTGGTTATCCAGTAAGTGGCAGCAAACAGCTTACAGATTCATCTCTTCTGATTCCCTAAGTCTCAGAATCTTATGAATGAAGCAGAATCATTGATTGAGCAAATGGAAATAAACTTGAAAGTAGAGAATGCACATTTATGATTCTCCTAAGAAGCAAATATGAATCCATCACTGCCTCTTCTCCAAGAAGTTTTTCAGGGCAGTAGAGTGTACAGATGCATGAACACTCAAAAGACACCATAAGGCACTTTCTGCATGACTTAATTCTTTTTCAGACCTAAAGAACAGATTCTGATGATTTACTGTGACCTGTTTAAATTTATAACATTGCATCGCCAATATTTAGGAACTGTAGACTACTTGTTTAAAGGATAATGAAAAGTGAAAAATGCTATATGATTGTCATGGTCACTCTGTGTCCAAGGTTTTTTAAAATAGTCCCAGTTGCAAAGATTTTATCTTGTTATGCTTTAATTACACTCCTCTTTATCAGACTGTGCATTCAGGTTTGGGAAATATGTCTTTAAAAGTCCACTTTCATTTTTAGGTGCATTTAATATTTTCCAGGATCAAAGAAGTTGTTTTTAAAAATATTACATAAATTTTTAAAAATCATCTCAAGAAAAATAAATCCCATTCTTACAAATTATGGGAAAGCAGCCTGAATAGCTTAGCTTTCCCCATTTATTTTGTACAGTGACTTGCACAAAGTTTCTGCATTCTGTTTATCCTTTTTCTGCCCTAAAGGCTGAGGGTTTATTACAATGACATGGTTTATACATATACTGAAGAGGTTGAAGGTGCCAGATGATAGGCTGGAATGTTTTTCCCCTACCAGAACTTTTCCTTCTCTTCCAAGACAAGGGCAAGATCCGAGACATTCTCAGTGATTATGTGAAGTTTCATCCTTATTTAGTTCAACAAAAATATAATGCTCACCATGGTAAAATGGAAAGACCAGTGGTTTTATAGTCCAACAAATCAGGGTTTAAATTCCTGTTGTGTTACTTACTGCTTACGAACTATATTCAGAGTAACTCTGAGACCCGGTTTTGACATCTATAAAGGGGGACAATACTAAACTCATACCATTTTTCAAAGAGAAATATATCTAAAGCTTTAGTATCAGGCTAATAGTAGGCTCTGAATAAATGTTAGCTAATTATTTAAAAAATAATTATAAGTGAAGGAAGTACAACACAATAGAGAATATTGAAGTAATAAGACATCTTTTGCATCTATGTAGTATGTTATAATTGGAAAAGTATAGGACTTGGTGGCCAACCAGTTTTCATCAGATTTCCCAGTCAACTGAGCATTATTTTTCTTTCCTGTGAAAATAAGCATGATTATACTGCCTCATAGAGCTATTGTAGTATAGTTAGGCTCAAGGTGTGGGTGTAAGAGATCTTAGTTCCCTTTCTCTGCCTCTTGTCTTTTAATGCTCTTTTTATAGCATATTCTCTGTCCACTCCTTTTTTGGACAGAGACTAACATATAATTCAATATCACTCTCATAATGTTTGAAGAATGAGAGAGAAAACAAAACTTGGACCAATTTAGGTTCTTGCTTATATTTCCAGTGGGAGAAATATATTTATATTGACAATAACACGTCTGTATTACTGTGGGTCTGTAGTCCTAGGCAGATGAACTGAGGACTGTGTGAATGAGTCAAAGATGAGCTCAGTAAAAAGATACAGCCATTCTGATTTGCTAATTGCAGCTCATTCATTCAACTTATATTTATTAACTACCTAATACACATAGGCTTGGTACTAAGTGCTAGTCATGCAACTATGAATCAACAGTCCTCTCCAAGAAAGGCCTATTAGACAAATTATTATAGCAATATGATATGTGTTATAATCCATTTATTTATTTAAGAAGCATTTGTTGAGTTCCTATGGAATACTAGGCACCCTTCTAGTGCCTTGGATATAACAGGAAAGAAGAGCGATCCAGTCCTTGACTCCAATGGGTTTATTATTTACTTATTTATTTTTTAAAGATTTTATTTATTCATTTGAGACAAAGAGATACAGAGAGAGAGAGAGAGAGAGAGAGAGAGAGAGAGAGAGCATGAGCAGGTGGAGAGGCAGAGGGAGAGGAAGAAACGGACTCCTCTCTGAGCCAGGGAGCCCGACACAGGGCTCAATTCCAGGACTGAAAGATCATGACCTGAGCCAAAGGCAAATGCTTTACCAGCTGAGCCACCCAGACACCCCAAGTTTATAATTTATTGGGGAAGACAGATAATTACTCAAGTGGTAACAGTAAAGGGTTCTAATAGGAGAAGTATGGAGATCTATGAGTGATCTTGAAGGGAACTAAGCTAGTGTATAATGTATAATAAAGCAGACCTCCTGAAGGAAGTGATCTTTAAGCTGAGAACTGGAAGACAGGTAGAAATTAGGTAAAGAAAGAGGAATGGGCAGCGGCGGGGAGAAAGTTCCGGGTAGAGGTAATAGTGTGTGGGAAGGCCCAGGAGCCATAAAGAGCATGACCTATCTGAGGCCCTGACAAAAGCCAGATGGGGCTGGACTGAGTGTGTGAAAGGAGGGTTAGATATAGGTGTTATGAGAACACAGAAGATGCATTTAACCATGCCTACAATGTCAGGGAAGGATGCCAAGAAGAGAGAATTGGAATGGAAGGGTGACTGTGTGCTCACCAACAGACACAGGGAGGAGAGGGCATGTCTGACTGAGAGAAGGAATGCCAAATGCCCAAAGATGAGAATGAGACCAGCACATTCTGGAACTGTAGCTCACAGTCTATAATTTGAATGAAAGGGTGGATAGTGTGGAAGATGATGGGAAAAGACAAACAGGGGTCACATCATTAGGGACTTTGTTTTAGGGAAGTTGGACATGATGCTCTTAAGTAGGATGGGGTTCCAGCAAGTAATTTTAAGGAGAGAGACAGATGTGAACAGAAATGTGTGCCTGGGAGTGTAATAAGGAGGATAGATTGCAGGGTAGACCAGACTGGACACAAGAAGATCATCATTCACAGGGCATTGGAAGATTTTGATCACTGATTATATAAAGAGATGATAAGCAGATGGGATCAAGGATGGCTTTAATCATGACCCCAGTGAAGAGATAACTGTGGAAGGAAGAATTGATTTTGGAGAAAAGATAGAGTTTGTATTTAAAGGCGATAGTGAATTAAGGTGTCTATTGGACATCCAAATGTGGAGGGTCTGCAGTTACAGGGAAATGTGGGTCTAGAGCTCAGAAGTCTGGATGTGGATTTGGTAGTCAGCAATAGTAAGGGATCATTAATGAGTGAAAGAGTAGGATGGGCTAGAGTCAAAGTAGAGTGAGAAGATAAAAGTCCTTTCCTGAGTATCTATACTGTCTGATTTTCTTATTTTTCTATGGTGAGTGTGTAATATTACGGTATCAAATTTAAAGACATAATTTCCAATGCTCTTAAACAGTAGGTGAAAAACTTAGTGTTCTGAGAACAAAAGAAAGGATATTGGGGCCCTATCTAAGTTTGTAGGCAAGAGAAGGGAAGGCAGACAAGCCTTAAAAAATGTTCATAATTAGTAGTCCTTTTTTTTCTTCTGGCAACTGGCTGAAGATAGCTGCTCATCGGATCCAAAGAGGGAATGGATTGAGGAGAGCAGCAGAAAGGCAGAATGACTTGCACAAAGGGGAAATGGTGAGGGAGTTGCCTAAAGATCAGCTTTAAATAATTGAATGAGACCTGTATTTGTCTTGTTTTTTTTTTTTTTCTTCTTGTTATTTTTAATGGTGCTACCAGCGGATGATGTTCTTAAGCAGACAGCGAGACAAAGTGGTTAAAATCTGGGCTGCACGTGGTTTTTCCGGATGTAATGCAGATTGAGATGATAGCATTGATTACGAAAGTCCCATACAGCACATCCCACAGGCTAATAGCTGTTGTGCCCTGAGAGAGGCTGTGGTGCCCACTGAGCTGTAGGGAGACAATACTTACATAAACTCTGTATTTGTCAGGAAGCCCTAGGAACTGTCCAAGACTCACAGGTCTGCAGATGTTAGGAGATTAGACCCCTCCGGAGGACCTGTCACACAGAAACTTGGAAAGACACATATATTTTCAAACTTAATTTGAAGGTCAGAGATAAGAGATAATGGGCATGGCCTAAAGTGTTGGTGTGGCCAGAATTCCCCATGTCTGTTTTGAGGACATCATCCAACCCGTCCAACCCAGCTCCTTCAATAGTTAATTATATTCCTGGGAGAGACCGAAAATTCTGGTGAATGTGTAGGGCTACTTCCAGCCTAGAGAGGCTGGTTTACTTAGTGACAGGATTTATTGGATTTTAAACTGTTTTCCTTTTTGTGATTTTTCTGACCCAGAAATATGCTTTTTATTTCAGCAGCTCTCAAAAACAGCTGAATAAATGACAGTTTCCAAACAATCACCGTTAACTGTAAATCCAAATGTTATGTTTCCTCAGTTATGCTAAGATTCTTCAGTTTGTTTTCCTTCTCTCACCATTGAAGGATAACCACCACCAGAATGATGACTAAAGGCATTCTACCAGAAATATTTACTCCCATTCTGTGGCAAACACTTGTCATCTCCAACTTAAGTTGAACAGCCCTGTTTAAGTGTCATTGTGCTGCTTCATGAAATAGAGGCATCTGGAATTTATTCTCTTATTCTCTTTCTAATTATAGCTTAATTTATTAACCACACATTTTTAAAATGGTTATTCTTAGTAGCTTTCACCATTACAAAACATACTAGAAGCATTCATTTCAAAATCATATTGTTTTTACTCTTCTGAGGAGTAAATATCACACTTGTTTTTATACAATTTTTCTCTGTATACACAAATGTATAATTTCTAAAGTTCTGTTTTCCAAAATTATCTCTCACCCCAACATCCCCCCACCTCAATAAAAAAAATATCACCTTCTCAGTAGCAGTGTTTCTGCTACATGGCAGACCTGGTCATGACCCTTAGAATTGGAAGTGACCTTAGAGATCCTTAGTTCAATGGTTGTCAACTTTGCGGCATATGAGAATCTCTTTGGGGACTCCAGTCCCAGAAATTCTTATTGAGCCCCTCTAGCAATAGAGCCCAGGAATGTACACTTTAAAAAAAAAACAAAACACCCCAATTACTTTTGAGCCCATAGGCCACACATGTAAAAACCCTTCAATACTCTAAACTCTTCTTCTTTTTAAAATTATTTATTTGTTGGAGAGAGAGAGAGAGAGAGAGAGAGAGAGCACATGAGCACGAGAAGCGGGGTAGTACAGAGGGAGAGGGAGAAGCAGACTCCCCATGGAGTAGAGCCTGAGCCAAAGGCAGATACTTAACTGACTGAGCCACTCAGTGCCCTATTCTAAACTCTTCTGTAGGTAAGGATGCTGAGGGTAGGAGATATGGCTTGCCCCTGATCTTTGGTGATCTAATTAACATAATTGTTATCAAAGTGTTTCCACAGCTCTTCTTGACATTCTTCTACTTACATTCTAAAAGCACAGGAATCAGAACATGGTTGCCTTCTTATAAAAAGCTTCTATTCTTAATTTAAGGGGTGAGGATGGGGTTGGAAAATTTTGAAAGAATGCTATTGCTCTACAAAGTGATCAAATGTTGGCAAAAAGCAACAACCATATGGGGCACCTGGATGGTTCAGTACGTTAAGCGTCTGCCTTAGATCATGATCTCAGGGTCTTGGGATCCAGCCTCACATTGGGCTCCCTGCTCAGCGGCGAGTCTCTCTCACCCTTTGCCCCTCCGCCTGCTCTTGCATGCTCTCTCTCTCTCAAATAAGATCTTAAAAAAAAAAAAAAAGCAACAACCATAAAAGTATAATGTATAATGTCTTGGCCTTTTAACAATATTTGTGGACAGAGGGTAGACACTACATGAATGAATGAGTACATGATGAAAAAAATGAATGAGTGAGCCAATGAGTCCTGCCCAAAAAACAGGATGGAGAAAGTTCAGGTAGAGTGATGACTGTCTCAGGGTACCTGAAAAGTCCCCATTTTGGTAACTAATAGTCAAAACCTCTGTCAGGTGACAGGAGGATGATTCATCTCTAGAAAAGAAAGGAAAAGCTCCCATGGTGAGTACAATTCTATTATTTTAGTGGTTTCCTTTTTATTCCTCGTAAATAGTTAAAAAGTACTTGCAGATTTCAGTAGTGTAGGTATAGTTGGGTTACAATGTACAAGGTTTCATTTAGGTTGTGTTTAGAGAAGAGCTTCTCTTCATTTTTTTTTTCTTACCTTCTTTGGGAGGTAGAGAAGGTATCTGTGTGGGAGGTTTTCACTCTTTAGCTAGTTGACTTTTGCTGATGAAGAGGTTACTTCAGTTTGTTTGGCTTTTTGATCTACCATGTTGCTCATCTGTAGTTTTGCTTCTAGTCAAAATGGAAAGCAATTGTAGTTTGTCTTCCTTTAATGCTGGGAGATGACAGGAAGCTGGGTTTTATTTGTTTTTCTCTTTGAAGTGATAGAGCTGAGTGAGCAGACGTAAGTGTTTCATTTTAACCAGAAATTTTGCTCAGCCTCATAGAAATAGCTACTTCATTGAGAACTGGTGGCCTGCTGGGCTTGGCTTTTGAAAAATTATCAGAGGAAAAGAAGGAAAGGTAATGGGCGTTTCCAGAAAATCCTGGAGAAAACTGCACCAGTGACTAGAAATCCAGTTTGATTACTTATTTATAAAACAAAGCAGACCTAACCAGACCATGCTCTGTGAGCCATATGTGCCCAAGGCCTCCTCCCTCTCGTCTTTAATCCTAATTTACATTCTCTACAACCATAAATGAAAGACACAACACTAACAAAAAAAAAAATAACTCCTCAGAGACTTTGCAAAGACTGCTCCAGGCAACACCATATCCATTAAAAGCCACAGCCTCCTGGTGGGATAAGGACGGAGAGGAGCAGAGGAGAGTATAGGCCATGACTTACCACAAATCTGCATTTTTATGTAAAATCTTCATGGTTTTGACTCTTCCCCCCACCCCAAGGCTCCAGGACTGCAACTAAAACTACATTTCCAAAGCCAAAGCCTTTGCCTTGTAGAGTCTACTAGAGTCTAGAGTCTACTCCGTTTTGTAAATAAATGAAATTCTGGGTCTCTCCCAGATTTCCATATCAGCCTATAGAACACTTAAAAAAATAATTCTAATACAGGAATTGTACTTTTTCATTTTCTATAAAGCAAAATAAGATATAAAAGGGATCTCTTGGGGATATTGTGATGGAGGGAGGGTGAGCAAAGTCCTCATGTGTGCATTATCCTAAGCTTAACAACGAAGGGACTCAAACATTTCCATTGATGTTATTGATATAAAAAACGGATATTAGGGGGCACCTGGGTGGCTAGTTGGTTAAGCGTCTGTCGTCAGCTCAGATCATGATCCCAAGGTCCCACACTGGGCTCTCTGCTCATCAGGGAGTCTGCTTCTCCCTCTGACCCTCCCCCGCTTTTGTGCTCTCTCTCTGTCTCTCGCGCTCGCGCTCTCGCTCTCTCGCTCTCTTGCTCTCTGAAATAAAATCTTTAAAAAAAAAAAAAAAGGCTATTAGGGACGATACCTCCTGTCTGCCTGTAAAGCACCTTAGTAACCTTTCTAAAATGCAGTATTCAAGGCACTGTCCTACTTGCTGCCTGTGGGTAGTTGCCCATCTATAGCTCCCTGTTGCTTTACAGAGCTCAATCTGACCTCCTTAGCACAGTGTTCAAGGCCTTTTATGTATAAGTATCTTTCCAGTCTCATCTCTGTTATTCTTATTTATTTGCACTTATCTAATTGAGCCAATACTTTTGCATAATGAAATGCACAAAACTTAAGTGTACAGAGAGTTCTGAAAAATGTATATACCTGAGTAACCAACCTTCCTGTCAAAATGTAGACTGTTCTCTCACACCACAAGTTTCCCTTGTGTCGCCTTCTGGTTGACGCCCACTCCACATTCTCTGATTTCCATCTCCATAGATTAGTTTTACCTCCTCTTCCACCTCCTGTCAGTGGAATCATACCCTGTGTACTCACTTGGACCTCACTTCCGTTTTCTTCTGTGTATCAATAGTTTATTTTTAAATTTGCTCAGAAGTAAATAACATGTTGTATAAATGTATTGCAATTTGTTTATCCTTTCTTCTTTAGATGGGCATTGGAGTTGTTTCCATGTTTTGGCTCTCATGGATACAGCTACTAGGGACATTCTTATGCAAGTCTTTTAGTAGACATTCGTTTTTACTTCCCTTGGATAAACGAACACCTAGAAATAGAATTTCTGGGTTTTATAAGGAATTACCAAATAGTTTCTCAGAATGTTTGTACCATTTTAATGCTTATCCACAAAGTGTGAGAGTTCCAGTGAGTCTACATCCTCACCCATACTTGGTGGTTGGTGTCAGTTTTTAAAATTGTATTTACCCTAAAAGACTCAATGGAATCTGTTTGTGATTTTATTTTGCCCTTCTCTGATGACTAATAATATTGAACATCTTCATTTGCTTAATGTCTTGTAATCTTCGTGAAATGCCTGTTCCAGTCTTGAGTTTTAATAGGGTTGGTTGTCTTATTCTTGATTTGTAATTCTTTATATGTTCTGGATACAAGACTTTTGTTAGTCTTTAGTTGGTTGCCTTTACTAATGGTATATTATGATGAGCAAAATTTCAAAATTTTAAATTTTTATAAAAATCCATTTTATGTTTAGTGCTTTCTTAGTACTTTTTCTTTAAAAATCTGCCTACTGAAGTTTTTAAAAATATTCTTCTATATTTTCTTCTGGAAACTCTATAGTTTCAGCTTTTCCATTTAAGCCTAAGATTCATCTTGAATTTCAGTATGTATGTGACATAGGGGCCATCGTCCAATTTTTTTTACATATTTATTCAGTTATTCCCCAGCATCATTTGTTGAGAAGATAGTATTTCCCATTGAAAAAGTGCATTTATAAAAATCTTTTGACCATGTAAGTTTGGGTCTATTTCTGAACTCTACTCTGTTTCACCGATCTATAGAACTATCCTGGTCTATGCCAATAGCACACTGTCTTGATTATTGCTGTATATTGTATCCTTATATTGAAGTCTTGAAATATGATTGTGTAAGTCTTCCAACATTGTTCTTTTGAGATTATTTTGGCTTTTCAGATCTTTTGCATTTCCATTTAAACTGTAGAACAAACCTGTCAATTTTACAGTAAAGTTTTTTGGGGTTCTGCCTGGAAATGCATAGATTCTATAGATCAGTTTGGGGAGAATTGACATTTTTAACCATATTGAGTCATTTAATTCAAGAATAAAATTTGCCTTTCCATGTATTTATTTCTTTAACTTCTTTCAGCAATGTTTTGTAATTTTCATTGTATGAGTTTTTATCCATAGTTTGTTAAATTTATCCTTAAGTATTTAATATACTTTGATGCTATTATAAAAGTTAATGCTACTATAAATAAATTTTTAAATACTTTTAATTTCCAATTAACCACATAGTGCATAGAAACACACAGTTGACTTTTGCATATTGACCATGTACCCTACAAACTTAATTTATTTATTCTAGTAGCTTTTGGTGAAGTCCTTAGGATTTTCTATGTGCATGATTATGTTATATATGAATAAAGACAGGGTTTTTTCTTTTGTTTCAACCTATATGTCTTTTATTTCTTTTTCTTGTATTATTTTACTGACTAGGATGTTTCATGTAATGTTGAGTAAAAATGGTAAGACTGAACATGCTTCTTTGCTTTGTTCTCCATCTTAAGGGGTAAGAATTCAGTGATAAGTAAAATAGTAACTAAAGACACCCTAGATCAAATTCAGGAAACTCTTTTCTATTAGTGTGCTAAGAATTTTTTATCACAAATCGATGTTGGATTTTATAAACAATTTTTCTGTATTTATTGAGATATGCATATAGTTTTTCTCTTTTACTCTACTAGTACATAGTAGATTACATTGATTTTTAAGATGCATATTCCTTTAGCAAACCCAACTAAGTTGGTCATGATGTCTTTTTTTTTTTTTAAGATTTTATTTATTTATTTGACAGAGAGAGATCACAAGTAGGCAGAGAGGCAGGCAGAGAGAGCAGAGGAAACAGGCTCCCTGTTGAGCAGAGAGCCCACTGCAGGCCTGGATCCCAGGACCCTGAGATCATGACCTGAACCAAAGGCAGAGGCTTTAACCCACTGAGCTACTCAGGTGCCATGATGCTCTGGATGTGATTTGTGTATTTTTTCTTAAGAATTGTCGGGGCACGTGGGTGGCTCAGTTGGTTAAGCGACTGCCTTCGGCTCAGGTCATGATCCCGGAGACCCGGGACCGAGTCCCACATCGGGCTTCCTGCTCGGCGGGAAGCCTGCTTCTCTCTCAGTCCCCCTGCTTGTGTTCCCTCTCTGGCTGTGTTTCTCTCTGTCAAATAAATAAAATCTTTAAAAAAAAAAAAAAAGAATTGTTGTATCTGGGGTGCCTGGGTGGCTCAGTTGGTTAGGTGACTGCTTTCGGCTCAGGTCATGATCCCAGAGACTTGGGATCCAGCCCCGCATCAGGCTCCCTACTTGGTGGGAAGCCTGCTTCTCCCTCTCTCACTCCCCCTGCTTGTGTTCCCTCTCTCACTGTGTTTCTCTCAGTCAAATAAATAAATAAAATCTTAAAAAAAAAAAAAGAATTGTTGTATCTGGATTCATGGGGAATATTTGCTTGTCATTTTCTTTTCTTGTAAAATGTTTGTCTTTATAGGTTAATATTGGCCTGAGAAATCTTTTCTATGTTCTGATTTTCTATGGTTTGAGATTGGGTTTTTTTTCCCCCAAATACTTGATAAAATTAACCAGAAATCACTGGGACCTGGAGTGGTGGTTTTTGTTTTTTTTGTTTTGTTTTCTTGTTTGTTGTTTTTGGTTTTTTTTTTTTGGAGGGAGGGTGTTTCTTTTGAAATTTTATTGAAATTCACGTGGGGAGGGTTTTTTTTTTGTGGGGAGGTTTTTTAAAAAAAAATAAAGATTTTATTTATTTATTTGACAGAGAGAAACACAATTAGAGAAGGAACACAAGCAGAGAGAGTGAGAGAGGGAGAAGCAGGCTTCCCATCAAGCAGAGAGTCCAATGCAGGGACTCTGGATCATGACCTGAATCAAAGGCAGACACTTAACAACTGAGCCACCCAGGTACCCCAGGAAGTTTTTAATAATAAATATCTTTGATATAGAATTATACTGCTTTTTAAAATTCCTCTTTGTATCAGTTTTTATAAATTTTGTTTTTTAGTAGATTTATCCCTTCCATATAAATTTTTGATTTATTGGAACTACAGTGATATTCCCTCTTTTACATCTGATATTAGCAATTTGTATTTTTGTTCTTTTTTTTCTTTTATTTTCTTTCTTTTTTAAAGATTTTAGTTATTTATTTGACAGAGAGAAACACAGTAAGGGAGGGACAACAAGCAGGGGGATTGAGAGAGGGAGAAGTAGGCTTCCCGCTGAGCAGGGAGCCCGATGCAGGGCTGGATCCCGGGATTCTGGGATCATGACCTGAGCTGAAGGCAGAGGCTTAAGGACTAAGCTACCCAGGCGCCCCTCAATAATGATTTCTAATTATTTTGGGGAGGGTGTCAGAAAATACTATGTAAGATTTCAGTCTTTTGAAATTAACTGAGACTTGTTTTACAGCCTAGCATGTGGTCTTTTTGGGTATGTGCTCTGTGTGTATGTATTCTCCGTCTAGAACAAGTGTTCTGTCGTTGTCAGAGGTAGTGGTCTCCAAAGATCAATCAGGCAAAGGTGGTTGTAGTGTTGTTAAGATTTCCTGTATCCTTACTAATATTTTTGTTTATTGTTGGTCAATTATTAAAAGGGTCATGGTAAATCTCCAATTGTCATTATTTGTCTGTTTCTTTCTTTTAGTTTATATATGCTGAAGGTTTATCATTAGGTAATCCATACCTGTGATTGTTATGTATTCTAAATATATTGATCCTTTTATGATTTTGAAATGTCCTTCCTCATTTCTAGTGTTACTCATTATCTTATAGTCTACTGTGTCTGGTATTAATATAACCATACCAATTCTTACGTTCAAGGTTGATGAAGTATTTTTTTCTAGCCTTTACTTTCAACCTGTCTGTGTTTTTAGACTTAAAGTACATTTTCTACAAATAGTAGATGGTTGAGTCTTGCTTTCTGATGCAGTCTATACGTATCTGCCTGTTAGTTGGAGTGTTTAGTTCACTTACAAATATGTAATTATTGATAAGGTTGAATTTAGGTTTTCAGTTTTGCTGCTTGTCTTCTATCTGTCCCATCTGTTTTTCGTTTCCCCGTTCCTCCTTTCCTGTCTTCTTTTGTGTTCATCAGATCATTTTTGATATTTCATTTTCCTTTATGTTAGCTATTTTTTTTAGTTGTTGGATTACAAGATGCATCCCTACCTTATTAGAATCTACTTTGAATTAATATAATACCACTTCATGTAAAATATAAGCTCCTTGAAACAGTATAGTACCTTTCCTACTCATCTTTGCAGTAGTTTGAATCTATGTACATTTTAAAGCCCACAGAATGTCATTATAATTTCTGCTTTAAACAATCATGTCTTTTAAGGAAATTAAGGGAAGAAAAAATATATGATATTTTCATTTGCCCACATAATTAAAATTTATAATGCTCTCAATGTTTTTTGAGATCTATATTTTCTTCTGATAACATTTTATTCAGGCTAGAAGAACTTCCTTTGGCACTTCTTGTAATGAAATCTGAATTTGAGTGGTATTTATACATGGATGTGGGGGCTTCTTTCTTGTGTAGCTCCCTCATCTCTGAGATAACCTCTACAATTTCCAGATACTCTAACACCTTTGAATTCTGTCAGCTGACATCTCAAGTCAAGTAGATTTAGGAAATATCCTAACAGAAATGTCCTATAAACTTGAGTCTCACACAGGCAGTCCCATCTTTCAGTGGCTTAATCCATTTCAGGGCCTGCCCACTTTCAGTTGGTCTCTAGTGTCTTCAAATAGTTGGTTTTAATCTTTTGCAGAGGGGCACCTGGGTGGCTCAGTTGGTTAGCATCTGCCTTTGGCTCAGGTCATGATCTCCATGTCCTGGAATGGAGCACCATGGTGGGCTCCCTTCTGAGCAGGGAGTCTGCTTCTCCCTCTCCTTTTGCCCCTCCCGCTTGCTCGTCCTCTCTTTCGCTCAAATAAATAAATTAATAATCTTTTTAAAAAATAATATTTTGCAGAGAGTTTATAAATGTTATTTGTGGGAAGGCTAGTTTAATACAAGCTACTCTGCCACTAGAGGAACTCACTGTTTACTTACTACTCTATAATAAGGGTCAGCAAACTTTTTTTTTTTTTGTAAAAGGCAGGTTAATAAATATTTTAGGCTCTGTAACCCACGAGACAAAAATTGAAGGTATTATATACATATTTATAGAAAGATGAAACAAATTTCCACACAATTTTTTAATGAAATTTAAAATATAGTAATAAAATAAGTATAATTTTGTCTACTAAGAAGAATGGAATTGGGAGTAATAACATTTTGCTTGATTGGGGTTCAATATTAGCATCCCCTATTATAAAAACTGATTATAATTTTTCATCTGTTGCTGCTACTCTGTAATGAGATTTTGTGGATTTTATCTTTGAAATGTCTTTTTACAGAGATAGATACAGCCAAATACTGTTATTAATCCATTAGCACACAATTTTAATTGAGCATATTCATTGCTTAGAAGGCATTTACAGAATTCTATTAGATTCTTTTCTTAATATTTGCCTTTCAATGTGCCATTACATTGCAAATTAATCACTTCTAATTGAAAGCTAGGGAGAAGCTCCTCAATTGCAGAGTTAAATTGATTATGAAATATGAAAATTTCCTTTGGATCTTGCATTGAGATGCAAGAATGATGCTGGTTTTAGAACTTGGAAGATATACTCTATGCAAATTTCTGTAGAAATGGAGATCTTCCTTCTTGTTTCACTTTTTATAACATGAGAAGTATATAAAGCAACTTGACATTATTCATGATTTAAACAACATTGTCTTCAATATAACTCTTCCACAGTATAAGTTTCACGTAAGATAACAGTTTTAACTAGTAACTTTAGTTCAGTTTATTAAGAAACATTATCGGATTTGAAGCAAAAGCTATTCCAAAGTCATTTGGTGTTCAGTAATAGTCGTTGAGGGTGAGGGTGGGTCTCATTCAGAAAAAAAAAAAAAAAATTAGTCTTAGCCCTAAACTTTAAAAAATCACAATAAAGCTTCACTGTTAAGCTGTTAGACTCCTTTATAATCAAGCAAGTGAAGATGTTCGACTTCTTTTTCTGACAAAAATTCATGAAACCCACAATTGTTAAGTTCTTGAAAACAAATGAAGTTCACCACCGACGTTACTGTTTCAATCTACACATGATAGATTCCCAGACTTTCTGCAGAATTCTGCCAATGAATAATACAATGAAGAACCTTACTATTTTACAAGCTTTCTATATTTTTCCAAATAAGCTTTTTTGTTCTGTGCACACATTTTTGCCACTCTCAGCTGTAACACATCATGGTAGATTCCACTTCAGGTTGTACTGAATTAGCATTTTCTCAACTTCTATCTTGCCTATCCTTTTTCTAATGCATACTTTTCAGAGAAGCTAATTCTTCAGTCACTTCAAACTTGGCCAGGATCCTCAAATAACCAATCATGAAAGAAGTGTGAGTGACATCTGTCAACTCATCAAGAGACGAGGGAAACAATTGAAAATCATTTGCTTTGTTTTTAAATTGGTTATTAACCTTGCTCTCCAAGTCTTCAACTCCTCAAGCAACTGCTCTCACAGAAAGGCTAATAGTCTTAAACGAGTTTTGTTTTGTTTTGTTTTGTTTGTATGTACGCATTTCTTCAAATGCTGGAATCAAGCACAATTTAATTAATTCATATCAGTAAATGGCTTTCTGCTTGAATAACAAATCACTTGGAAAGTTTGATTGCAGCCTCATTTTCATCTTTTATTTTGTGCAGAAATTTTGCTATGATGAGGTATTCTGTTTTAAATTAAAATTATCCTTTTTTTTCTGTTACTTTCCTATGAATTGGAATGCTAAGAGGAGGGTTTAGCCTGGTGACATCAAAGTATATTATTTTCTTTCAGCACAGCTATTGTGTGTTCCCACGATAGATGCAATGCTTTGCCACATAGTAATGGAATAATCCTCACTCCATTTTGCTTTAAAACATAACATTGGAAGCCTACTTTTCTCTTCTCCTTGCTTTGACGTGATAGGTATGCACTAGTAATAAACCTCAATGGTTTGGCACCGTGATGCGTGTGGTACTCAAAACGCTACAGTTAAAATCGCATCCCCGTGATTTATTGTACACGAAGCAGCAGTGAGAAGCAGTGAGAATGCCGAGTCCGTTTTCTGTTTCAAGCAGTGCTCAGCTCTGCAGCTGCGGAACAAAAGCAGCCATATACAATATGCAAACAGCGAGTGTGTCTGGGTTCCAGTAAGACTTGATTTGTGAATACGGAAATTTGAATCTCATATAGTTTTTATGTGTCACAAACCATTCTTCCTCTGATTGTTTTTCAAACACTTCAAAGTGTTGTAAAAATTGGTTTTAGTTCACGGGCCATTGGCGATATTTGGCCATGGGTCATATTTTGCCAACCCCTGCACTATAGTAAATCTGAATCATTTCCAGGCTTCCTTTTCCCTTTGCTGATCATTCCATGCCGCCGTGACTCTGCACTACTGAATGTTTCTCAGTGCATGTACCTCCTCGTCACATCTTCCTGATGTCATTTTCTAAGATGCTGATAAATTGTCACCTGCTAGATGTTTTATATTGTTCAATAGCTGTACTTTGTGTGATTTTGCTATTGCAGAGCTAAGTCGAGAAAGAATGAAAATCTGTTACTTCACTCTTTTCTGAATCACATAAAAACAACCTGTTGTTTTGTTTTGTTTTTAAGTGATTAGCTAGAAATTGTCCTGCGAGGGAGTGGAGGTTTTCAGGATCAGAGAGAATGTGTAGAAGAATATCATTTACACCAAAAGATTGTGATGAGGATTAAATAAAATAGAGAATAAACATTCTAAGCATAAAGAAGGCTGGTAATTAAACTGGGTTTCTTCTCTCTTTTCTCATCTGAAAACGTTTGATTTTAAGAGCAAACTGGTAAAAACGTATGTGCACTACCACACACAAAATTCAACTTCTGAGCACTAAATCTACATAGATTTTCCTATGCCGGTATCATCTTTATCTACTAGTTAGATCTCTCTGTGACTCCACCTCTCTTTCTGTGAATAATACATAATTTCAAAATTATTTAACTTTATTGGAATGTTTTAAAAACATGTAGAAAGAAAAGAGGAACACTTCCTTTAAGAACCTCCTTATGTTATAAACCAACTTTGCCACATTTATGGCAGGTTGTAAAATAGAGAGGTTTGCAAAGAACCAGTGTTAAAGTTTTTGTTGTGTTGGAAGAAGCTAATTCTTGGACTGTCAACAGATCTTACACCTCTCATGCTATAGAATGAAGAACCAGGAAATTAGAGGGACAAAGATCATTATTATGCCAAGGGACATTAAAAAGGGATCTCATAGTATCTGTGAGAGGAAGGAGGATTGTTTGGCCAAGAGTAAAAAAGGAAAAAAAGAGGCACCCCATATCCTCAAAAAGGAAACAAGACTGAGTTTTAGCTGAAGTGATCTTCTACACATTCTCTCTGATCCTGAAGTTAAATTAAGTCAAGCGGTGCTTCTCTCCTAAAGCCTTCCCTGATCTCACCCCACCCATCTTCCCGCCAGAACGTTGTCACCTCCATGCCTGCACCATTACCATATATGTGGCTTGGGCAAACCACTTTCAAAACATGACTACTCTCCTTCGCATTTCCTTTTAAACCTTCTTGCCTCCCAGTACTGCAGCAAGCCCTAACTGGGTCGGAATCACAATTCCACCACTGAACTCTTTAATAACTGGAGCCATGTCTTACTTCTAACTCTCTTTTTGTACCCAGCAATTAGCATAGGTGTAATAAATATCTATGGAAGAGAGAAATAAAGGACTGGATGGATGGGATGAAAAAATAGGTGAAGACAGCTATATGGAATCTCACTGATGGGCAGTCCCTCTGTCTTCCACAGCACTTCTTTTTTAAAAAAAAAAAGATTTTATTTATTTATTGGACAGAGAGAAACACAGTTAGAGAGGGAACACAAGCAGAGGGAGTGAGAGAGGGAGAAGCAGGCTTCCCGCCGAGCAGGGAGCCCGATGTGGGGCTCGATCCCGGGTCTCCAGGATCTAGACCTGAGCCGAAGGCAGTCCCCAACCAGCTGAGCCACCCAGGCGCCCCTTCCACAGCACTTCTTACTATCACAGGTGCCACCACATATACCTAGGTTCCAAACAGGGTGTATGGCCAAGTTCTGGCTCAAGAAAGGAAAATTCAAGGTTCACTTATGACAACTGACAATTCATGATAGATAAAGTGTATTGTGAGAAAAGGCACTGGTCTAGAAAGAAGGGTGTGTGTGTGTGTGTGTGTGTGTGTGTGTGTGTGTGTGTTTTCATGACATGTTCTCCTCTGGTTTTAGAAGCAAAGGAAGAAAGATCAAGAATGATAGAGAGAGATAGACTGGAATCATAGTAAAAGAAAGGTGATTACAAATATTGTTAAACACTGTGCTAAAAAAAAAGTCTCCAGGGCACCTGGGTGGCTCAGTTGATTAAGTGTACAATTCTTGATCTCAGTTCAGGTCTTGATTTCAGGATTGTGAGTGCAAGCCCTGTGTTGGGCTCCACACTCAGCATAGAGCCTACTTTAAAAAAAAAAAAAAAAGCCAAATCTCCAATAATCCTCAATTTCCATAGATATAGTCACCAAAACTGGTATTTGGATGGGCTAGGTGGCCATAGAAATTGTTTTCTCTCTTCTTATATAGCTTGGAATTTCTTCTTCCTCCTTTTCCTGTTACCTGCAGGTACCTGAACATGGTCAAAATTATTTGCATCTCCTAAATGCCTAGACAGGCAGATCTATGATGGCAAGATCAAAGTACCAAAAAAAAAGAGGGAATCTGGTAGAATAAATTCTTGTAACACCCTATTTCCCCTTCTGCTACCTCTCTGAACTCTACTTTGGTGTCCTAGTCAGTCTCTAGCCTTTATACCTATGCTTCTCAACATGTGATCCACCTACATCAGGATCACCAGGGAAAGATTATAAAAAAGGTAGGTCTCTGAGCTTTGCCTGTGGAATCGGAATCTCCAAAGTCAGGGCCTGGGGACTGTGAAAGTTTTTTAGAGTGTTCTGGTTGTTTGTGTAGTTTCTTAATCATTTTATTTTTTGAGGAAATGGTATCTTTATGTAATTCAAAACTCAAAAAATGTGCAAAGGTATAGGGTGAAAATTCTTCCAGTTCTGTTTCCTCCCTTCCCAGTTTTCCAATTTCTCCATTATAGACAACTACAGATTCATTTATTTCATTTATTAACGTCTCTTGGAAATCTTTTCATATTAGTACAAAGGAGTCTTTACATTCTTTTTTACAGCTGCCTGTTTTTCCACTGAATGGACATACCGAACATATATGTTTTTTACTGTATTATTTGTACCAAAATTTGTCATTTATTTTTTGTTTATGTTGTTTATATGTCAGGCATACTTTAAAATTTTTATGAAGTCAAAATGATCCATCCTTTCTCTTATGTTTTCTAGAGTTTGAGTTATATTTAGCAAGATGTTAGGCATTTTCCTTGGCACTTTCACATATTATGTTATTTTTAAAGTGTTTTGCTGTATGATTCCAGCTAGAAAATTCAACAGGATAAAATAACTACCATCCCATCAAGTGTTTTAAATGCTCAGAGCATGGCTGGGTCAACGTAAGGCTATTTAAGAATAGAAGTTAACCTATATTAGTTGTTTTAGGGTTCCCTCTTTGTTTTTTTTTAACACTTAAATCTTTTCTTCTGTGTTTTAATAAGCCCTCCAGATGATTCTTGTATACATCAAAGTTTGAAAACCACTTCTTCATCAGATTGCTTATCTACCGCCTCATCTCACCTCAGAAAGTTTCATCAAGCCTCAAAAATCCACTTTTATCACCACTGTGGTCTCTGTATTTTCCTGTAAGAAGACTTGGTACGGCATTAGGGAAAAACCACTTCTTACGGTCTTACTGGCAATGTCACTTAGGGATATTGCCTATCTTAGGAACTGAACTGAGATAACTGAATGTGTTCAAAACATCTTCACCACTCATGGTGTTGGGAGGTATTTTGACCTCTAAGAATTTCATTTCCTCATCTGTAAGACAGGAGACAGCATTGCATATCTCGAGATTGTAGTACAGGTTAAACAATACTGTGATCTCAAGTGCACGGTAGAGTGCGGGACACACAGTAAGCAGTCAGAAAATGGCAGCTGGTATGAACAAGGTAGGCCAGAAGCTGTGAGGCTGTCTTCCGTCCCACACTGTACCAAGGGAGGAGATAAACACAGTTGGAAATAACAGGTGGTAACAGTGGAAAGGAAACAGGCTGGCCAATCCCTAGGGCTCAGAGAAGAAAGGAAAGAGGGCTTTTGAGAGCTGGCGAGAGACCCGGAATGTCCTCAGAGTTTTGTGTTGGCAAGAAGCCTCAGCCTCCCACAGCTGCTCACCTACCAGCTCTTTGGAATTTTAAATTTCAGGCACGAGATGATTTATATGGTTGCCTGAGAGTGGGGAATAAATGAAGGGAAAAAGTGTCCATAAAAAAACCAATTTAGTAAAACTTCTGGTTTTTCTTTCTTTGCTGGTGGTACCCTGCCAAGACCTCCATCCAAACTTGGCTCACAGCTTCTCTGCTCTGCGACCCACAGCTCACTGGGGAGGTCACAAGCTGGTTATTATCCTATAGCCACACTGCTTATCAAGCTTTGCCCTTGTCTTCTTCAGTGTGAATGTTCAGGCTCTTCACTATGCAATGAAAATAAACAGCAATGTAAATGGTCTCCTGGCTGCTTGATCCAAACCAGTAAGGAAAACCTGCTTTACGAGCTTCCACTGAAACTTCTAGTAGAATAAGCAACTGATAATTCTACACCAAATGTCTGGCTTTTAGCCAGGACCGACAACTGTTCCCTTTTTGCAAGCCACATTCTGGTGACCATGGAGAGTCAAAATAGACATTTTGATTCTAGAACATTTTTTTTGAAAGAAGGTGAAATCACAGTGCCATTATGCAAGCTAACTATAGGTTTAGGATGAAGAAAAAGTCAGCTTAAAAACTTTAAATTGGGGGATGCCTGGGTGGCTCACTCAGTCAAGCGGCTGCCTTCATCTGGGGTCATGATCCTGGGGTCCTGGGATCCAGTCCCTCATCGGGCCCCTTGCTCAGCAGGGTGCCTGCTTCTGCTTCTGCCTGCTGTTCTCCCTGCTTGTGCTTGCTTTCTTGATCTCTGCTTCTCTCTGTCAAATAAATACATAAAATCTTAAAAAATAAAACAAAACCCAGAACTTTACATTGGTTGACTGTCAGTCATTCACCAAAATCATTTTCAAATTGGTGGTACTCATTGCTATTAGGGTAGGGTTGCCAGATTTAGCAAATAAAAATAAAGGGTGCCCAGTTCAATTTGAATTTCAGATAAACAAGGAATAATTTTTTAGCAGAAGTATGTACCATGTAATATTAATTTTTTATAATTAGTACATGAGGCATACTTATACTAAAATATTATTTGTTGTTTATCTGAAATTCAAATTTCACTAGGTGTTGTATATTTTATCTGGCAGTTTTAACTTAGATGCATTTCACTATGATGCCAAGAAACATGAGAAGGGCAGGGTAACATGTTAAAATTCTAAGGAGATAGTTGAACTTTCTTTGCTGGGTCAAAAGGTAATACCTTTTCTATTTGACCTTTTCTGTTTGTCATTTGCCCTATATTAAAATTAATTTTATATTTTCCACCAAGCTCTAGAGTCAGGATTTTTATTATTCTTTTAAAATATATATGAGGGAAAAATTAATATGAAACATTGAGTACTTGCTAGATGCCAAGCATTTTTCTAGGCACTAAGGTATTATATTTCTTAAAATAATTTTCCTTTATAATTTCAGTTTGAGAGTACTCAAAAGAATGAAATTATTATCATCTGGATGGACCTTTGTAATATATAGAGTGGCTAAGTCTATTTAAGTCAATAAAAATTTATTAAACCCAAGGTGAGTCAGATATTGTTCTATACAATAGCCCTAAGAAAGATGATAATTATTTTCTTTTATCTTTAGGGAAAAAAAATAGTTTTCATCTAAAGCACTAATGCCATTATTAGCAGAACATATTAATTCAAACTTGCGAGGAAAATATAAGTGCTATATTAACAAATTGGCTAATTATTTTGTTTGTAGATATAATTACTTATTCAACTAACTTTTATTGAGTGGATGTAAGTGCCAGGCAAAGAGGCTGAGGCTATAGTCCCTGAACTCCTCTTGCTTACAGCCCAGGGGGAGACAGACAGTATGACCTTGGTTGTGCAGACCCCCCTGGAGGGTGAACACAGTTACGCATATTCCAAAAAGTCTCCCCACAGGCAGACAGTCAATTGGGTGAGAGCACCTCATAGACTCTGTACACTCAGCACGTGCATTCAGACGACCCACTTGGCAGCTGGAAATCCTAGAGAGTTACAATGGGAAGCAAATAAATAGACTTCTCTAAGAATTAAGTGTAAATGTGATTTACAGGAATTACCTTGGTGACTGATGTCAGACTACATAACACAGCTACACGTTGTACTAATTGTACTAATTGGGCCGACAATATCCCATTGGTAGATGAGGTCTACTTGAGTGTGATTTCAATTCGGTTTTTCAAATAGTTTATCATAGACAGACAGAATAGTCTCTGGTGATAGGTACAGTGTGATTGGTTTTTTTTTCTATAAGGAATCTCATGCACATTTTTGTGATAACTGTATTAGTGTGCTATGAAATGCTTGACAACAAAGACAGACAGTACACATTTGCTAAAGTTGCAAACCTCATGTGTTCATTTGTGCGAATACTCACATATATCCACAGATAATCACAAATCTTTTGAAAGATTAAAGAATGGGGAGCTACCTCACAACTGTAAGTGCTCGGTAAGATACAGTGTGTCTTAAACTCAGAGTTGACCTGGTAACAGTGGTTGGCATTGATGTTCTTAATATCATATGCCCTGTTGGTGTTTGAGATACTCAGGCTGCAACCGGGAATTCAGGGGAGAGTAATGTACTGAGACAATCCTCCAATTTCCTTTATATTAAAAAAAAAAAAAAAAATCAGTAACTTCAGATGATTGAGTTGAGTGGAAACATCAGTTTTTTAGATTCTATAACTACTTAAGTTTTCCTTTTGATACACTTACTCTTCAAAGACACAGTATAAGCATGTGAATATATCGTTGAGGATATTCAAATTTTAATCAGTCTGGATGTTCATATGGCTAAAGCCTCCAGTGAGTTCACTCATGATACTCAGAGCCAGTATCTTCAGTTCTCTTTCAGTTCCATTGAGGTGTGGGTGACCTGGAACAAATTCCATAGTGTGTTTGGGTTACCCAGGACCACCTCCAATGTATTTAGAGAGAGGAAGTCTAGTTAAGTGGACAGTCTTAAGTACAAGAAGTCATCAAAGTGCAGTATGCAGAACAAGATGTTAGTGTGTGGGAGAAAAATTCCTACTGGTTCTGCTTTGATGATAAGCAAGTGTGAAATGGGTTAGAAACATGGGGCCATTCCTTTTTCTCCATCAGATGCCCTTCCATCGTTCCTGAATATCTGCAGCGAATCCTGTCCTGATTTGCCATGACTCGATGTCAAGTTAGAATGAATCTTCCTATTTATTTCCTCAATCTGATTGTATTTGAGGCTCTCATTCTAATACCAGTCAACTTTTTGGAAATCATCAACTTAGGACTAATTAAAAGCAAAATAATTACCAGACATTCTGCCACAGTGGAATTTGCTTCTTTCAGTAATCCACATAGAGTCTCAGTTTAATTTTTTACAAAATAATTAATCGAGTCAACTGCAATCTTTTCTGTCCCTGTTTAGTTTAACTCAACAAATGTTTATCAAGGGTCTGCTTGATACGTAAGGATTAGAGTCTTAGAATTTTGTAATTTGCAGCCAGGAATAACTATAAATTACCTGACCTGTGTCCCTTACTTTGCAGAAGATGAAACTTTTTTTTTTAAGATTTTATTTCTGGGGCACCTGGGTGGCTCAGTTGGTTGAGCGACTGCCTTCGGCTGGGGTCAAGGTCCCGGAGACCCGGGGTCGAGTCCAGGTCGGGTTTCCTGCTCGGCGGGGGGCCTGCTTCTCCCTCTCTCACTCCCCCTGCTTGTGTTCCCCTTCTGGCTGTGTTTCTCTCTGTCAAATAAATAAAATCTTTAAAAAAAAAAAAAGATTTTATTTCTTAGTTGGTCAGAGAGAGGGAGAGAGAGCACAAGCAGGGGGAACAGCAGGCAGAGGGAGAGGGAGAAGCAGGCTCTCCGCTGAGCAAGGAGCCTGATGTGGGACTTGATCCCAGGACCCTGACATCATAACCTGGGCCAAAGGCAGACACTTAACCTACCAAGCCACCCAGGCATCCCTACAACTTCTCGATAAGTGAGAAATTTCACACAAAGAAAGTAACAGGATCAGGCTACCTACTTTAAATTACAAGTTACCATTTATTCTCTTTCAAAGTGCTGTGTGTACTTTCAACAAAAGTTTGAGTTCATTCCAAGCCATCTTTCCAAGGGAATGAGAAAGGTGGGATTTAGGATTAGAATCACAATATTGGGGACGCCTGGGTGGCTCAGTTGGTTGGGCGACTGCCTTCGGCTCAGGTCATGATCCCGGAGACACGGGATGGAGTCCCACATCGGGCTCCCTGCTCGGCGGGAAGCCTGCTTCTCCCTCTCTCACTCCCCCTGCTTGGGTTCCCTCTCTCGCTGTGTTTCTCGCTGTCAAATAAATAAAATCTTTAAAAAAAAAAAAAAAAAAGAATCACAATATTGCCCTTTTTCTTCCTCACTAGGATAGGAAGGCCCAAGTCCCACCCCCTCAGAGGCCACGGAAAGGCAGTAAACCAGCTTCTCTCCTAAGCTATTTGCACATGAGCACCTGTCTCTTGGCTGCCTCTGCTCTTCTACCAACCTCATCTTCACCAATGCTGTATGGGTCTCGCCCGCCAGGCTTGTAGGTGTTTTCATTACTGGAAAACAGATGGAATCCAAGGGCTTTAAAGGAACAGATAAAACAACATTCCCAATTGCACATACATTTTCTAAGACATTCAGTTCCAGTACATATTCTAAGGCAAAGGGTTTTTTTTTTCCCATGATGGTTCAGAATCACATCATTAGATACAATGGGAACAAAGGAATTGTTTTCCATTTGATCCTGAGAAATACATAAATACAAGTTATCCTTTTAAATCATATAGATAAACAGAATTTAAAAGGTTAGAGATCCTTATGTTATGAATGGTTATCTGTGAATGTTGAGTTTATGAGTGATTTTTCCATGAGATTTTGCTTATTTCTGTGATTATTTTCAATGAATAAGTAACTAGAAGAATTTTTAAATCATGCTTCTTAATGTGTCAAGAGCATACAGATGTGGTTACAAGGGTATCTATATTCTCACCTGAAACTAATTAACTGGAATTTAAATTAAAGTTTGGAGGAAAAAAATAAATAAGTTCTCAAATAATTTCAACACATCAATTTAAACATAAATCTGAATTTAATTTTATTTTTTTAAGATTTTATTTATTTGAGAGAGAATGAGAGAGAGTGGGGGGGGGTCAGAGGGAGAAGCAGACCCCTCGCTGAGCAGGGAGCCCAATGTGAGACTCGATCCGGGACTCCAGGATCATGACCTAAGCCGAAGGCAGATGCTTAACTAACTGAGCCACCCAGGCACCCCTGAATTTAATTTTAAATATTAACTTAATAAATGGCATTTTAGTGAGAAAAATAGAATAACTATATTCTTTGTGTGGTGTTTATACTAGTGGAGAGACAAAACAAACAAGCAAACTCAATGGTTAAAAAGGATTAAAGGCCATGGAATATTATGAATCAAACTAACGTCTGTTGGCAGGAATTGGTTAAATTCAATGCAAGACTATGAGCCTATAAAAAGGATGTTGTATATTTATATGTATTACATAAGAAAATGTCCATAAATGTTACATAACTTGATGTATAGTATGAACCCATTTATGTTAAAAGAGCACTGAAAGGACATATTAAACTCTTAGAAGTATTTTGTTTTATTCCGAGGGTGGGATTATAAGGAAAATTTAACTTTCCTACTTTTATACTATATTAGTTTGCACTACCATAACCAAATATCACAGATTGGGCGCCTGAAACAACAGAAGTTTTTTTCTCACAATTCTGAAGGCTAGAAGTCCAAGATCAAGGTGTCAGAGGTTTCCTTTGAGTCCTGTCTCCTTACTTTGCAGGTGGCCACCTTTTCCCCATCTTTACATAAGAATTCCTAGGTCTATGGGTTATTGCCTAGTCTCCTCTTATTAGGGCCCATCCAAAAGGCTTTATTTTAACTTAATCATCTCTTTAAAAACCTTATCTCCAAATACAATCTCCCTGAGGTACTAGTATTTTCTTATGGCTGGACTTGTGATTTCATTGTTCATTTAATTTTATAATCATTACTATTTCATATTTACTTTAAATATGGGTCCTTCAAGATTCTATTTTTTCTAACCATAAAATTTCAGTATAAATATAGATTAAATGGTATTAACTAAATGGCCTTTAATAAAGAATATGACTTATTTTCCTTGAGTTTATAAAGTCACCATGAGGATCGGAAACTCACATCTACACTGGGATTACTTTGAGCAAGTCTGTTTAAATGCCACTGATGAATATGAACCAGAGAGGTAAACTATTTAAGTTTGATTATTAGACCTATAAATTACAGTTTTTCCTGAGTTTTATTAGTGATGTATTTTGTTGTATTATATGTATGTATGCATTGTGGTGCATTTGCTGTATTATGTTGTATAAATAAGAAGACTATTTCAGGGATGCCTGGATGGCTCAGTCGGTTAAGCGTCTACCTTCAGCTCAGGTCATGATTCCAAGGTCCTGGGATCAAGTCCCACATTAGGCTCCTTGCTTGGTGGAGAGCCTGCTTCTCCCTCTGCCTGCCACTCCCCGTGCTTGTGCTCTCTCTCCCACTCTCTTTCTCTCTGACAAATAAATAAAATCTTAAACAAACAAAGAAAGGAATATGTTTTTTTTAAAAAAAAAGAACATTATTGCAATGAGTAGAAAAAGAAAAGCATAATTTATTTTAAAATCCTTAGGAAGTTCATTGTAATAGAGTTCAAATATCAATTATTTTCTATACATAATGTCAATATCCTATCTAATAAGCTAAGGATTTATGTATATATTCATACAAATTATGAGAAAAGATCAAGCTACAGATTTCATTTTCATTGAGCTTGCAATCAATTTAAGGCGGGACAGATAACAAAAATGAAAGGGTCACTAGTACAAAGAAGTAAGTAGGTAATGGTGAATTATGATTGGTGTCGTAGGACTAAAAACAAAATCATTCTGAATTCCAGTAATTGGTGGAGGTACAGGATTAGGTGCTAGATTAGGTATGGGATTAGGAGCGGGCACAAAGTCAGGTGAAAGCAAGCAGATTTTCTTGATCTGTTGTGTAAAACAGGTTACTGGAAAGTCAAAGCCAGGAAACCCTGAAGTGTAGGCCTCTCAAAGATCACAGTCCTGTGAGATTTCAGACAAAGAAGCAACCCACACTTTGATTCCAGGCTCTGAAGAGAGTAGAGATTATTGTGATGATAGTACATAGGAAGGACTTGGAAAAGAGTTGTGACTTAGGACGAGCTGTGGCCTTAAAGGATTGGTAATAAATAGACAAAAGGAAGAAGGAGGTAGGACCTCCTAGACAAGATGATAATATGAAGATGAGGTAGGGATAATGGTAATGAGAATGATGCACTTTGAGAACAATTGGTACATTGTGAAGTAAGAGAGAATGAAAATATGATGTGAAAAACAAAGCTGAATAAATAGGTTCTTGCTAAGTTATGGAGAACTGTGAAAGCAAGAGAGAGAAGTTGGAACTGATTCCATTAGACAACTGGAGCCAGTTTTTATTTCCAAGGCAGGGAAAGAAAATGTTAAACAGAGTAGAGAGATTTCACCTGGCAGCAATATGTAAGGTCATCTGGAGGAAGGTGTTCAGAGAAGACAACCAGGTTGCATTAGCTTAAGGTGAGTAGAGAAGGATAGCTTTAAGAGCTAGTCAAAGGAAGAAATGCCCATGATGTCATATAAGAGAAAAATACTTGACCCAACTTGTTCTCTGACCTCTGTAGCAGACCTCTTCCCCAGAGATGGAGCCACGTAAATCCCCTCCTGATCCCAGTTTCCAGAACCTATTCTAATCTCAGAAATTAAATACTTCTTAGCCTCTAGGCTAGCACTCAGTGCTTCAGCATCTGATCTCTCATGGGGTCCAAGTTTGATTACTATGCCTCTTCTTAAAACTGAGCTTTTGACTTGATCCCTTATTAATTTTCCTTTTTAGAATCTTTTAATTACTCTAATTCCCTATTAGGATTGGGTCCTGCCTTATTCTTGTCAGTTCCCCTTCCAAGAATGAATGTGTTTTCCTTGAAATTAAAATACAAAAATAAACAATAAATCTGAAAACAAACAAAACAAAAAAATAAGCCAAAGAGGTAAATGTGATTATCTGAATAGTAAAATTACTCTTTCTTTTTCATTTTGCTTTCTCAGTTATGTCAGCTTTCTTGATGAAGCATGCAGTTTATTTTTTAATGCAAAAAAAAAAAAAAAGAAAATGAACATAAGTATTAAAGGGAAAAATAACTGGCTGATACAAGTTATTTACAATACCACAGTTGATGGCATTGTCATGATAAGGAACACATCTTGCCATAGGAAATAAAAAAAGAAACTCATTTCCTGCTTATGAGTGAAAAGGGTGAGGACATTGCTTCATTCTTACAAATTCAGAGAAATCATCGGCCTTCTCTGTTCTCATTCTAACATGAAAAAAGTGTTTTCTCTATAAGCTTAGCCACAAGGAGCAGTGCAGTAAGACTGGTGCCCTGAGGAGGCAGGCTGGTTTCGGTCAGTAACTTGCTGGGATATATTTACTCAGTTCTTTTTAGGCAGTACCAAACTGCTTCCACTTGATCTGACAATTATTTCCTGATGGTTACATCTAGGCCCGACACAGAATAGAAATTTGACCTGAGAAGTCTTCTTTTAAGAATTGGCCTAGGGTGCCTGGGTGGCTCAGTTAGTTGACCAGCTGCCTTCAAGTCAGGTCATGATCCTGGAGTCCCAGGATCGAATCCCCCATCGGGCTCCCTGCTCGGCAGGGGGTCTGCTTCTCCCTCTGACCTTACCCATCTCGTGCTCTCTCTTCAAATACATAAATAAAATTAAAAAAAAAAAAAAAGAATTGACCTAAAATATTTTTCTCCTCTGGTTTTGGAGGATTTTTGTTTCTAAGGATGAGAACACTGATGACATGCAAGGGTCTTCACGGTTGAACTCTGACTACCCACCTAAAGGGAGTCAGCTTAATGAGAGTAGACACATGACACATTAGCCGCCATCCCAGATGAGCCCTGCATCCTCCCAGGGAGTACGGCACCGCCATTAGACAGTAATGTGAATGATTCTTGGGTATAGGAAAGCGATCCCTTATCCTCCAGCAGAGCTCCAGTCAAAAAGGGCTTCTCATCATCTAAGCCAGTAAGTCTCGACCTTAGCCACACTGCAAAATCTCTTAAGGAGTTTGTAAAACTGTATCACTAAGCTCCATCCATTTTAATTAAATCAGACTGTCTGGGAATATGGCCCAGACATCAATGTTGATTTTTGTTATTATTGTTAAACACCTCATGGAAAGGGTCACCAGTGTAGGCAATCAAGATCTTTCAAGGAACAGAACAGAATCGATGCAGTAACTCTGAGCTGATACTGCATCTGGAGAACTCCAGTATTCAGGAGAATGCTGCCAGAAGAGTTAAAACTCCCTGGAAGCTCACCTTGGTATCCCATCAGACTTGCTCCCCCTGCTGCCTAGGACATTCATGAATGACACTAGTCTATGTGACCTTGAGCCCATAGCTTTACAGTGAAAATTTATGCGAATCTGCTTGCCCCTCTCTGGCAGGATACACCCTTCCACCTGTTGGGTTCTACAACCAAGCATTAAATGGGTTTGGTTTTTTTCCTCAATACGTTTGGTTTTTTCCTCAAATGCAGACTTTTCCTTTCTACAACCTTATCTTGTGGATCTGATATGTTCTGTATATAATTATATTTTGTCATGTCTGTTCACCCTAAAACCATTGCTCCATGGAGATCTTTGTTCTACTTTACTGGCTCCAAAATGAATCTAACCTATCTGGGCAGTTAGCCATTGTCATCACTTGTCCACCTTTAGAATCACTAATACTTGTGTCACTATGACACAACATTGAAAAAGTATAAAATTTTAAAGATCTTTGTAGAATTCATGTAAATTTTCAACTTCTTTAAAGCAAATTCTCAATTACTCTACTCATTGAAATTTTTTGCCCTCTTCTGAAAAATGTCAACAATTCTCTATAAAGTTTCAGAAAGCAAATATAAGCATTTCTGTATTTAAAAAATAATCTCATTCTCTGTGGACTTCAATTTCCAGTTTCGTCATCTTTGAATGAGTGGATTACAGAGTGCCTGAGTGGCTCAGTCGGTTAAGTGTCCTGCCTTTGGCTCAGGTCGTGATCTCAGGGTCCTCGATCAGCCCCATGTGGGGCTCTCTGCTCACTGGGGAGTCTGCTTCTCCTTCTCACTCTCTGTGTGCTCACGCTCTCTCTCAAATAAATAAAATCTTTAAAATAAATATAAATAAATAAATAAATAAATAAAATGAGGGGATTAGGGGCACCTGGGTAGCTCTGTTGGTTAAGCATCTGATTCTTGATTTCAGCTCAGGTCATGATCTCAGCATCCTGGGATCAAGCCCTGAGTAAAGCTCCATGCTCTGTATGGAGTCTGCCTGTCCCTCACCCTCCCCCTCTACCCCTCCTCCTCTGCCGCTCCCCACCCTGCCTCATGCATGCATGAGCTGTCTCTCAAATAAATAAATACAGAAATATATAACATCTTGAAAAAAATAAAATAAAGTGAGGGGATTAGACAAGATAATCAAGTCCCATCTAGTACTCTGCCTTTATGATTCATTTCTACAACTTAACCCATGGAAACCAATCCTGAACAATCCATACTAGGCATTGTTTTTAACAAAACATATTTTCCCATGAGATATGATATATTTTTTAATAAAGTAAAAAAAAAAGGCATTTCTTTCTAATAAAATCAAAAGAGCTTGTTTCAAGTCCTAGTTCTACTAAGTCACGTGACTTTGGGCAAAGAATCAAGGGGGTTTAGTTTCACATTTGTAATTGTTTTTTTGTTTGTTTGTTTTTAAAGTTTTTATTTATTTGACAGAAACAACAGCCAGAGAGGGAACACAAGCAGGGGGAGTGAAGGAGGGAGAAGCAGACTTCCCACCGAACAGGGAGCCCAATGTGGGACTCCATCCCGGATCTCTGGGATCATGACCTGAGCCAAAGGCAGTTGCTTAACCAACTGAGCCACCCAGACGCCCCACAATTGTAATTGTTAAAGCCACTACCGTTTACCTCAAAAGGGGTTCTAAATATTGAAGTACTTATAAATGAAATAGGGATTTATTTTCTATTAAGTGGCTGTGAGATAAAATGACCAAAACGTCTGAAAAGATTTAAAAACACTTTAAAATTTTTACCAATGCAAGATCTTTGCGGCAAATTCTGATTCACACATGTGTGAGGTAATATAGGCATTTTCACATTCCATGCCTTTGTGAAACTGGAAACTGGCTAAATAAAGTAATCTTTCTTCAATGCAGTCAATTCTAAAAAACACACTTCAACTGGACTCTCTAACAGTATTTCACCTCTGCAGAGTAATATATAGTGTCTGAGATCTCCTCACTCAAATCATGTAATCTTCATAAACAAATTTTGACAGGAAAAGCAAATATTTGCAGTCCCATTTTTCAGATGTGAAAACTGAGACCAAGTATGATTTTTCACTATGCTGGATAGTTTTCCAGTTGTCCCATGTTTAGTATACTTACTAAGATCTCAAAAGAGATATGTGGTTTGTTTTGAGTTTTGTTTTGTTTTGTTTTAGTTCTAATCTAGAAGCTCAAAATCATGCATCTGATTTTAAAGTGGTTTATATTGGGTGGCTCAGTTGGTTAAGCATCTGCCTCCAGCCTTAGTCATGATCCTGGAGTCCTGGGATGGAGCCACATATCCAGCTCCCTGCTCAGTGGGAAGCCTGCCTCTCCCTCTCTCACTCCCCCTGCTTGTGTTGCCTCTCTAGTTGTGTTTCTTTTCTTTTCTTTTTTTTATGATTTTATTTGACAGAGAGAAACATAGCCAGAGAGGCAACACAAGCAGGGGGAGTGAGAGAGGGAGAAGCAGGCTTCCCGCTGAGCAGGGAGCCCAATGTGGGACTCGATTCCGGGTCTCCGGGATCATGACCTGAGCCGAAGGCAGTCGCTTAACCAACTGAGCCACCCAGGAGCCCCTCTAGTTGTGTTTCTGTCAAATAAATAAATAAAATCTTTTTTAAAAATTAAATAATGTGGATTATATTACTACATATTTTGTCCACACCCATGACTTTTGTAAACTGTATTATGATTGTGTTTAAGAGACGTTCCATAAAACCCCATAGACCTTCCTTGTTGTTGGGGAAGTAGGCCTCAATGCACACTAAACTGGAAAATCATGTTATAACTGTCCATACCAACTTGTCTGAAATCTAACTTGAGAAAAGGTTAATTGTAAATATCTCCAAAGGAGTTTGGTCCTGAAAGAATGTGGAAAAAAATGGGCATGAGCAGTAGGCCACACCTCTTTAGGAAGGCCTTAGGTGGCTAGAGTCATAAGGCCCCAGGGAGTTTCCAGGAGTGATGACAGACCATCTCCTCCTCTTCCCATAAGATTGAATTGGGGATTTCTTCCATTGCTGAACAGACCTTAGGACTTCCCCAGGCTCCTTAAGAAAAGGTACCAAAATGGAGATTCCCCACTGTTCGGGACTCCTGAAGGTTCCTATAAGCTGGGGTTCTTAACCCATGCTACATTTGAGAAACACTTGGGGGAGTTTATAAGATACATCCCTGGACTCCATCCCAGAACAGTGAAATCACCTGGCTGGAGATGACTGGTGGGGTCCAGGCTTAGGTTGTTTTAGAAACTTCTGGGTGAGGTTAGAAAATGGGAACCATAGCTTTAGGCTCTCTGACCACCACAAAGGCCCCTGCACCCCACTTTCATGATCACTCAGAAAAACTGTGGTATATGAAGACTTGGGGCTTAGCACTCTTTTTCTTTCCTGTCTTTCAATAGCCCTTCTCCAACCTTCTTTGCTTACCTAGGGCTCTTATGTTCTATTTGTTTCTGCCTCTCTCCTGTGTCTGCTGTCCTAATAGACATCAGCTCCCAGGAAATGATCAGGAACCCATTTACATTAAAATATATAAAACTGATAACCTTCGATGACCATTCTGTCAGAGGCCTTGGTAGATTATGCCTGTATACTATAGATTACAGTTAAGGGAATAGAGCTTTCATATACCGTGGAAAGTGGACTTTGGTGGGGCGCCCTCATAGCACATCCTCTATGTGGGGTCTGGGTGGGGACAACATCTGGCCAGCATCTGTTTGGCCAGAAGAAGCCTGCTTCCTTTGCACTACTGGTCAGGACTCTGAGGGCTTCACTTGACACAACTCTGTCTTAGTTGGGTACCCTGGGGAGCAAACTCTACAAAACCTAAAAGAAGCAGAGAAACAGGAAAAAGTACATGGTTGACCTCCAGAAACATTCTGTATGACTTGAAAAGTGATCTGAGGGCACCTGGATGGCTCAGTGGGTTGAGCTTCTGCCTTCGGCTCAGGTCATGATCTCAGGGTCCTGGGATCAGGCTCCGCATTGGGCTCTCTGTTCGGCGGGGAGCCTGCTTCCCCCCCTCCCTCTGCCTGCTTCTCTGCCTACCTGTGATCTCAATTGGCCAAATAAGTAAATATTTTTTTAAAAAAGGAAAAATTATCCGAAAGCAGAAAAATTGTTATGCTGAGAACCAGCTCTTCCTTCCCTGAAAAAGGAATATCTTGCCCTGAGAAAACATAGGGAGATGAAATATAATTAAGCAGTAAGAAATAAATATTTAGCTGTATCCTATTTAGCTGTATGATAAACAGTCAAAACCAAACTGTATGTATCTTGTGCAGTTTGAATTCAAGCCGATAGATCAGCGAGAGTGTGAAGGATGAGTCATTTCATGCTTTCAGGGTGTTTCACTGGAGAATGGGCAGTGCTGCCCAAATAATGCAGGCTTAAAAAATATCCAAACAGCAAAAGCCCCTTGCTCATCACAACCACTTTACATCAAAATCAGTTTTACTGTGTTTACATCCTCTGGGAAAATCACCACAGAATGAATAATGAGACTTTTGTGCATACAGTACAGCAGTTATCAGAAGAGACCAAGAACCCGCTTAGAAGGGCTGGTTTAAAATATTTATGTACTAAATGCAACCAATGTTTGAGCCCAGGTTGTTTATTAAATATCAAGTCCAGGATTTTGAAATGTGACAAGCTAACTTAATTATAAATGACATACGAATAATGTGGGAGACTTAGCTATGTTGCTAACTCACCCGAAAGCTCTGAACCAAATTTCTGATAGTAATGTGTTATCAGAGGTGAGGGGGAAAGAGATAGAGCGGGTAAGTCAATCCTCTGCCCTGAGACCTGGAATCAGTATGACTGAGGAAAATATGTATGCCGCCACGGTCCAGGATGAGAAGAGAATAAACGAACAATCGATACAAATACATTAAATTCACAAAAACTCTTCAGGACCTGACTTTATGAAACAGAAGCACCACCAGCCAGGACATTTTTAGATGGCCCTTTTGTGGTAAAAATAATTTGAGGTTATTCTATTCTTAGAAGTCTGGAAGGAATCTGTTGACATATGGCTCTAACAAATTACAAACACCCCCAAATTTTTGTTAGGAAAACACACTGCCAACTGTGAAACATGTGGCTCATTACTATTTGGAAATGCTTCTATAATAATTTAATAATAATCACAGCAATACTTTTAACTTCTGACTGTTTTAGAAATATGATCGACTGTATCCTGTTGGCTAACTTCACATTAGAGGTTTCAAATTTACTTTGATGATAATAATAATATTATGAGATGGCATAATAATGGTATCTAACATTTCTTAAGCCCGATCCACATGCCTGGAATTGGGTCAGGAACTTTGTGTGTATTATGTCATAAAATCATCATTGTCTCCATTTTTGCCTCTGAGCAAAGCAGCTCTGAGAAGTGAAGTGACTTGCCCAGTCATGACCAGTCTGCATGGGCTGCAGGTTTCAGTTCCACGTTCATCTATTTTGCATATCCTTGCTCTTAACCACTACACGAGATGTCCCCCCATAGAAATTCATCAGCAAACTAAGAAGACACAGTCTAGCCGAGGTATAAGTCAGAAGGTATAGACCTGTCCAGTTGGGTAATATTGAAATATTTCTCTAGCACTTTAGACCACGTAGTAGCATTTTTTTTTTAATTTCATGGGAGACAATAACATAAGAAAATATACATTATGTTATGGGAGAAAATCTTCACAACTTTAGGCGAACAAAGACTTCTTGAGATACAAAAAAATCAAATATTAGAGAAAAAAGCTGGTAAGTTGAACTTCATCAATGTTTTTAAGTATCTTCTCTTCAAGATACACCAGTATGAAAATGAAAGTAATCTGTGCACTGGGAGAAAAATATGTATAGGGCAAATATCTGACAAAGGATGTGTGCCCAGAATATATAGAGAATTCTTACAACTCAGTAAGAAAACAATAACCCTGGGGCACCTGGGGCTCTGTTGGTTAAGCCACTGCCTTTGGCTCAGGTCATGATCCTAGAGTCCTGGGATGGAGTCCCACATCGGGCTCCCAGCTCCACGGGGAGTCTGCTTCTCCCTCTGATCTCCTCCCCTCTCATGCTCTCTCTCTCACTCACTCTCTCCCTCTCAAATAAATAAATAAAATCTTTAAAAAAAAAAAAGAAAAAAGAAAAAAATAACCTAATTAAAACCATAGGCAAGGGGATCCTAGGTAGCTCTGTCATTAAGCATCTACCTTGGGTTCAGGTTATGATCCCAAGGTCCTGGGATTGAGCCCAGTGTTAGACTCCCTGCTCAGAGGGAAGCCTGCTTCTCCCTCTCCCATTCCCCCACTTGTGTTCCCTCTCTCATTGTCTCTCTCTCAGTCAAATAACTAAATAAAGTATTTTTAAAAATAAAAAAAGTAAAACCATGAGCAAGTGATTTGAACTGCTACTTTACCAAAGATCTTTGGATGGCTGATAAGCAAATGAAAAGACATTTAGCACTATTAGTCATAGAGAAATGCAAATTTAAACCACAAGGAGATCCCACTACCCACCTACTAGAATAACTAAAATTAAAAAGACTGAAAATATCAAGTGTTACCAAGGATGTAAGAGCAACTAGAATGCTCATCCGTTGCTGGTGAGAATGTAAAATGGTACAAAACTTTGGAAAACAGTTTGGCAGTTTCTTATAACGTTAAATATGTACTTACCATATGACCCAGCAATTGTAGGGATTTACCCAAGAGAAATGAGAACATAGAAACATTACACAGAAACATTTTAGGATGTTTATTCTGCTTTATTCATAAGAGTTCCAACTTAGAAACAAACCAAATGGCCATAAACTGATGAATTAATAAACAAGTTGTGGTATATCCTTAACATAGAATACTCCTCAGAAATAAAAATAAACTACTGGTACATGCAATAATATGGATAAATCTCAAAAAAATATGCTGAATGAGAGATATCAGACAGAAATTTTTTTTTAATTCCATCTATATGAAACAATAGATGATCCGCATCATCTATTTTTCTTCTCTACTAGATCTTTCCCATTAGAATAAAACATATTGTTCTTTCTCCCACACCCAACCCATCATTAAAGAATACACCAGTTGTTGCCTGGAGCCAGGGGTAGGGAGATAGGTTTATTGTGAGGAAAGGAGCAAAAGGAAGCTTTTTGGCCTGATAGAAATGTTCTATATCCGGGGCACCTGGGTGGCTCAGTTGGTTGAGCGACTGCCTTCGGCTCAGGTCATGATCCTGGAGATCCGGGATCGAGTCCCACATCGGGCTCCCTGCTCGGCGGGAAGCCTGCTTCTCCCTCTCTCACTCCCCCTGCTTGTGTTCCCTCTCTGTCTGTGTTTCTCTCTGTCAAATAAAATCTTAAAAAAAAAAAAAGAAATGTTCTATATCCTCATTGTGGTCATAGTTACATGTGTATAAATGTGTCAAATTCATTGAAAGGCACACTTAAGTGGAGATTCCTTAAAAAATTAAAAATAGAGATACCCTATGACCCTGCAATTGCACTACTGGGCATTTACCCCAAAGATACAGATGTAGTGAAAAGAAGGGCCATATGTACCCCAATGTTCATTGCAGCAATGGCCACAATCGCCAAACTGTGGAAAGAGTCAAGGTGCCCATCAACAGATGAATGGATAAAGAAGATGTGGTACATATATACAATGGAATATTATGCCTCCATTAGAAAGGATGAATATCCAACTTTTGTAGCAATATGGACTGGACTGGAAGAGATTATGCTGAGTGAAATAAGCCAAGTAGAGAAAGTCAAGTATCACATGGTTTCACTTACTTGCGGTGCATAAGGGGTGACCTAGAGGACAGTAGGAGAAGGAAAGGAAATGGGAAGTAGGGTAATTCAGGGAGAGAAACGAAACAACAGAGACTTTGGACACAGAAACAAACTGAGGGACTCAGAGGGAGGGGGTGGGGGGATGGGAGAGCCTGGTGGTGGGTACTGAGGGCACATATTGCATGGAGCACTGGGTGTGGGGAATGGGGAATGAATCTTGGAACACTGGGGAAAAAATTTAAGTAACATAAAATAAAAAAGAAAAAAAAAAGGCACACTTAAAATGAGGGTTTTGAACGTATATAAACTACACGTGCGTGCGCATGTGCATATAAAGTTAAATGTTAGCAAGTGTACGGTAAACCAAAGCAAGGAAGAATGGGAATATGGTGCTGATGTCATTTTTAAGTGGGTGGAAGCCGGGAGATCAGTTGCAATAATCTAGGAGAGAAACGATGATGATTTAGTTAGACCGTAATGGCAGCAGTAGAGATAGTGAGACGTGATCAGATTCGATAGATCTTGAAGACAGAGCCAATAGGATTCACTCATGAATTGTATTTGGAATGTGAGTAAAAGAGAGGAGTCAAGTACAAGTCCAAGACAGTAAGCCTGAGCAACCATCACGATGGCAATGAGACAGGGCAAAACTTCATGGAGAGGTTTTCAGGGAAAGACCAGGAAAATTAGGACATGTTAAGTTTGAGATATATGTTAGACATCCAGGTAGAGATATTGAGTAGGCAGATATGAATCTAGAGTTCAGAGGAGAATTCTAGACTGAACATACACGTTTAGAAGTCGTAGCCATATCCTTGGCTTTTAAAGCATCAAACTGGATGAGTTCACCAAGATAATGGAGAGAGAAAAGAAGAGTTCCAAGGACTGAGCCTGTATCTCTGCAATATTAAGAAGCCAAGGGGAGGAAGAGAAATCAGAATAGAAACAGAAGGATAGACCAATGAGTATGGAGGAAAACTGGGACTGTGCATTTTTTTTCCTAGAAGTCTATGGCGGTGGGGCAGTGTGGGTATGGAGGTGTTTTTATTTACTTTTTTAATAGTAAGAGAGAGAGCACAAGCAGGGAGAGGGGTGTGTTAGAGGAGAAGGTGAAGCAGACACCCTAATGAGCAGGGTGCCCAACATTGGGCTACATCCCAGGACCCAGGGATCATAACCTGAGCCAAAGGCAGATGCTTAACTGATTGAGCCACCCAGGTGCCCCAGGAAAAGGTTTATTGAAAAGGGAGTGAATATCTGCTGACAGATCAAGTAAATTGAGGACTAAGCTGACCATTGGATTTGGTAATATCATGGTCAATAGGAACTTTAACAAGAGTAGTTGGGTGGACTAAGGGGGCAAAGCCTCATTGGAGAGAGCTAAACCAAGAGTGTGAAGAAAGTGGTTAAGGACAGCAATGTAGAGAAAAATTTAAAGGACTCTTGTTACAATAAGGGACGTGAAATGGCACAGGAGCCAAAGGGAAAAGGAGGGATAAAGAAAGGATTTGGGAGACATAAAAGAAATAGCAGGGTTGATGCTGATGAGAATGACCCAGGAGAGAGGAAGACTTGGCCATGCGGGGAAGGGGGGTGATGACTACCAAGTCCAATGTCTCTGAGTTGGCGGGAGGGGATGGGAGTGGGCAGCAGATAGGCCATAATTTGAGAAACATAAAACAGGAAAGGACCCTCAATGAGACTTGCAGTGACACAGATGTTGTGATTCTCTGGGTGCTCCCAGTGTGGCTCTGACTCGATATCTTCCAGATGTGCACCATAAAGAAAAACCTCCCCTTGCTCAACTGAATGCCTGACCTCTCACCCCACTATGACCCTGGCTCACTGTCCCTGCCTCGAATCCTACCGCCAAGTTTCTGAATGTTGCAAACACCCCCCTCCAATTTTACGGGATGTGACTTTAACTTACAAGTAGCAAATACATTTCTTTTTCTCCTAATTCTGACATTTTTCACCTTTGATGGATGTTGAATTATTCTCCCAAATAGCTTCTGGCAGGATGAAACCAAGTGAGCTTATTTTAGCTCTCTCTTGTTTTTCCTGTGGCATTTTCTCTTATGCCAACCCAGCTGAGGAATGAGGCATGGGGGTGAGTGGCTCTGCGGAGCTAGCAGGCTGTTTTCCTAATCTAGGAGGTAGGTCAGGGAGCAGCCCTGTGGAGTCCACAGAAACCACAAAGTTAAAAAAAATACTTTGTAAACAAAGCCACTAAAAAAACAACAAGGGTTACATAAAGGCTCTCACCGGCCAGTTATAGCCTCTGAAATGGAGTACAAGAATTGTTAGCCAAAAAGCCCAAGGTATATATTGTAGGATGAAACCTTAATACCCTTGCCTTGTCAGTTCAACTACTGTAGTAGTTATGCCTCGACTGCCAGGAGCATAAATATTTTGAAAGTCTTTGCCGTTTTTATTATTCTGAGAGTGAGTTTCTAGTTTCTATGTGATAGAATTGAAGTACATGCTGCTATAATTACCTTCCTATCTCTGGTTATGCTGCAGGAAAAAATATGGTTATATGAATTCATTCAGAAACTTTAACAACAGCCTTCTATGTGTTAGGTATTGTGCTAGCCGGCGGGATTTTAAAATGATGAAGGCATGCTTCCTGCTTTTGGGGATCTCGCTGTCTAGTTGGGGAGACAAATAAGTAGGGAAGTGCAAGAGGTAGTAAATGCAATGAAAGTATCGATAGGTCATTAGACCCATCCTTGGCCCACCTGGAGGGTCCATGCAGGCTGAAAGGCCACTAGAAGTTTCATACATAACGGGAACACCAGAAACCAAGCAGATGACAAGGAGATGAATGGGGAACCAATGATATTCAACATTTCTGAACCATAGAGTAGGAAATTGGGGTGGGTTGAGACTTAGAACTGGAGGGGTAGGCAAAGGTAAATGGGGGCCAGACTCAAATGCTACATGAGGGCATCAAGTATGTTGTGAACATCTACTGGAGGCTTTAACAGGGGAGTGAAGTGCTCGAATCTTTCTTAATTAATTAAGCAAATAAGTGAGTAAGTAGACGCTACACCCAACGTGGGGCTTGAACTCATGACCCTAAGATCAAGAGTTGCCTGCTCTATCAACTGAGCCAGCCAGGTACCCCTCTAATCTTTATCTTAGATAGGTTTCTGGTGAAGGGATTTTAGGTGCCAGAGGAAGTTGGATTGCTCAAGGAGCAGACCCTACACCAAAGACTTGAGTTCAAGTCTTTTTTTTAAGGAAAAGATCCCATAGGGAACTAGTAAGGAAGTAGAAGAAACAGGATAGGGAGAGGCACGAAGCCAAGCTTCTTCAAGTTAAGTCCCAGCCTGATCCTGTGAGGAGCTCTGGAATATAAATTACACTCCAGGGTTGGCCCCACCTTAAGGGAACGAGCTACGCCCACACCAGTCAGTTGTCATCTACCGTCCACCCTGGGGGAAATGAAGACTCTTGGGCAGTTCCTGTTTTCCCTATCAGTTAGCAGCTTCATTGCCAAAGGACAGTCCTCTTTCACTTACAGGCACTGGCAAAGCATGCAGAAGCTGGGGGTTTTAAAAAAAAAAAGCTGCTGAAAGAGATGGAAACAATTGGAACGGGGCACCAACAGTATCCACAGGGGAACTAAACTGAAATGATTTTTGTTTGGTTGGTTTTGGAATAAGTTTTGAACTATGTTTTAAATAAGTAATTTGTCCAATAGATAGCTCTAGCCCCTACCCCATTCCTAAATCTTAGCCCATCCCTGACTGACATTTCACTTCTAAATGAGTGATGGTATCATCAGCATCCTTCCGCCAACTAAAGGGTTAAAGGACAAGTGACCATTGGAGATGAAGTGAGGATAACGAGAGCACACATTAACAACTGGAATTGAAAAACAATGATTTTTTTTTAAGATTTTATTTATTTGAGGATGGGAAGAGAGCAGAAGTGGGGGAGGGGCAGACAGAGAAGCTGACTCCCTGCTGAGCAGAGAACCCACCTCTGGGCTGGATCTCAGGACCCTCAGATCCTGACCTGAGCCAAAGGCAGATGCTTAACCCACAGAGCCACTGAGGCACCCCCAAAAAACAATGATTCTTTTAAAACCAAGTCAAACATCCCTAATAGTGACCTTTCCAAGTAAAAAGAGTGTCATTTACCTGGTTTGAGATGGGAAACCAGTTAAGGGAGTGTTGCCATATGAGGGGTGAGGAATGAAAAGGGGCAAGAGCCCCTCTTGGGATCATCAGACCTGTCCCTTAGGAAGGGCATCTGGGTGAGCTGTGCCCTTGGAACATTATGCCTTTTATTTTATACATAATGTCTATATCTCTAGAATAGGGATGCTTGGAACTAGCTGACTTGCCACAGTTAATAATTACATATTTTCAGAGCTTCTGCTCATTAAATTCTCAATAGTCTAGACAGTATCTAAAGAAACTTTAGATACCTTAACACTGTCAGCTGTGTTGATTGAGCTTTTAACTTCATATTGGTCCCAAATCATAATCTGAGACAAATATTAAAAGTAGATCTAGATGGGGCGCCTCGGTGGCTCAATTGGTTAAGCGACTGCCTTTGGCTCAGGTCATGATCCTGGAGACCTGGGATCAAGCCCCACATTGGGTTCCCTGGTCGGCAGGAAGGCTGCTTCTCCCTCTCTCACTCCCCTTGCTTGTGTTCCCTCTCTGGCTGTGTTTCTCTCTGTCAAATAAATAAACTCTTAAAAAAAAAAAAAAGATCTAGATCAATGGATCTCAACAGGGGTGAGGGAGTGCGGTTTTGCCCCTTGGGGGACATCTGCCGATATTTGGAGATCCTTTGGGTTGTCACAAGAGGGGATTGTTCACAGAGTTCTGCTAAGTGTCTAGTGGGGAGAAGCAAGAGATGCCGGTAAGCATTGCACAATGCACAAGACAGTCTCCCTCAACAAATAATGATCTGGCCCCAAATGTTAAACACAACAAGGTTATAAAATCCTGATTTAGATAGGTTTGTTGCAATTGGAAAATACCGTAACAACAATAAAAACAAAAAAAGGAGAGCATATTGGGGAATGTCCAACTTGGAGTCAAATGACTGCATCTTTGCTCCTCTTACCTCTCTGCTTGGCAGCTCGTCCTCTGTAGTCTGGACCTCCACATCTGTCGAGGTCCATCTCAGAAGCCTGTCTCCTCAAACATATCCCTTACCTCCCGTGTATCCCTGTTGCTTTGTGGTACGTCAGTTACGACATCACCTTAATTTGCCTTGTGTTAGTGTCTTTTTGGAACTTGTCTCACTTCCCCCTAAGTGACAGGAAGTCCCACAAGGGCCTCCAAGTTCGACATTCCCCAGTATTCTCTCTTTTTTTGTTTTTGTTTGTTGTTGTTGTTGTTGTTGTTGTCGTTTTGTTGAATCAAATCAAAATGTATTAAATTTAATGACTTGCTCAGTTTATATCTAGCGATGAGTCAGATTAGGCAGTGGTGTTTACTTTTAGATTTCTGGTCTGTCGTTTTCAGTCTTCTCCCTGGAGTGTTTCCGTGAACTCAGGGGAACTGAATGATCCTTGTCCATTTTCCTTTTGTTCCACTGCCAGTTCCCTTATAAGAAGTGGCCCTGACTGTGGAATTCTTTGGAAAACAAGTCCAGAACCCTAGTGAGTAGATGGTCGGTAAGGAATTAAACTCTGAAAGAGAGAATACTCCTAGCCTTATAATATTTAGATGTCTTAAGACAGGGTGGCAGAATTATGGCCTTCCAATGAGGCCCATGTCTAATTCCTGGAACCTGTGAATAGGCTACATTACACGGCAGAGGAGAGTGAGGTAGCAGATGGAATTAAGGTTGCTAATCAGCAGATTTTGCAGTGGTTGATAAGCTTGGGTTATTGGGGAGGAGGACGGTTGGCAGTATAATCACAGGGGTCCTTAAATGTGGAAGGGGGAAACAGAACAGTCCGTGTCTGAGTGATGCAAGACCCACCGTTGCTAACTTTGGAGATGGAAGAAGGGACCGTGCAGCCAAAGCAAAGAGGTTAAGCTGCAAAAGGAAGTGTGTAAAGTGTGTACCTCCCTATAGCATCCAAATGAAATCCACTCCTGCCAAATTTGTTTTGGCCCATTGAGACCTACTTCAGGATTCTGACCTCCAAAACTGCAAGATAATAACATATGTTGCTTTTAGCCACTGAATTTATGGTAATTTGTTACAGCAGCAATAGGAAACTAATACAGGTGGAAACTTATTTTTGTTGTCTGCACAAATCAGGTGACCATTTTTTGCAGCAATTTATAAAAAAATTGCATCTTACTGTACAATTTTCTAAAGTTTCTTCCTGATCACAAAAAGTTCCTGACAAGAAAATTGGAAAAGCTTAAACTGAGACAATTAAAGACAAGCATGAATCTTACCAAGACATTAATGACTGAAATAAGAAAAATGGGGTCAAGACGGCTTCATTTTCCAGACTGTGTTTCTTGAGACTTCCAGATACCTCATATTCAGAAAAAAAGTGGGAATAAAAAAAGGTCTAGAGCTAAGAAAAAAAAAAATTAAAATACTATGCTTCCCTGCCTGGCAAACCACTTCATTTGCATAAGACCTTCAGAATGGAGTGGGGGGGAGGGATATGGACAGAAGCTAGACAAAGTGGTGGGTCAGCTGATGACTATTTAGTTGTCACACTTTAAAGGAAACAAAAATGTTACTGAGTATTAAGACATTACTGAAAGAGTACGTGGACATAGAAAGTAGTACTTGCCAGAATTTCTCTCACAGAAAATGTGGAGAACTACTGAGCTAAGCAATGTGGCCTAGGGACCCCTGGTTTTTTGTTTGTTTCTTTGTTTGTTTTTGTTTTTTTTTAAACATTTTGTTTATTTATTTGACAGAGAGAAACATAGCAAGAGAGGGAACACAAGCAAGGGGAGCGAGAGGCAGGCTTCCCGTCGAGCAGGGAGCCCGATGCAGGGCTCGATCCTAGGTCTCCGGGATCATGACCTGAGCCAAAGGCAGTTGCTTAACCAACGGAGCCACCCAGGCGCCCCAAGGGACCCCTGTTTTTTAAGGAAAATGAATCTCGTTGAATTCAGGTGGTCGTGCTCTGAGAGGGTATGCAAGCTTGGAGCCATAGCTGGGCTGCTGAAAACAGTAAATGTGAGGCCCAGAATACATGCCCGCGACCCACCGTCTCTATTTTTCCTTAACCTGGCCTTTCCTCAAAATAAACAGGGAATAGATGCCTACAGAGAGAGTATCCTTTTGAAAGGGGGCTAACCTGTTATCCTGTCTCTGTTGGGCCCTGGTGTGTGATGAGATTCATGTACAGGGACATTCAAGGTCATTTTTTTAAAGTGTGAGGGTTTTGAAGTAATCTCTGCTTTTTAGGTGCCTAAGAATATTAACTTATCTCCTTAGTTTTAATCACAGTCCTAGAAGTGGCAAGTTGTTTCTTTGGTTGGCATGTCAGAATAAAGTTGCATTTTAAGTAGCCAGAACTTTCAAATGATTCTGAATCGCTTAGGATTACAGTTTTTACATACTATAGTATAACATCTTATGGAAAATATAAACAGACTAGCTTTCAAGTAAGGATAACCCACACTAATTCTAGTGGTGCTCTGTTATAAAATGTATGTATTTTATGATGAGGCGGGTGTGGAGAAGTTGGAATTCGAATTTTAGATTTAAGATCCTAGACCCCCTTCTTACTGCGTAGTCGAAATAAATATGAGAAGACTCTGAGTTAGTAAAAAAAAAAAAGTGTGCTATTCAATTTTTCTGGTGCTTGGATAGAATTGGGAAGGGTAACATATATGAGTTTTCATCCCCCAGAGAACCACTGTAACCCCTTTAAAGGATTAGAAATAATATAAAAGTAAAGCTGTCCTTTAAGTTTTCAACAGAATGATATGCATTTCAGTTATATAAAACCAATCAACAGGGTTTGAATACAGGCATTTAACTGTAAGTAAGATTAGCTGATGTAGGTTCAAGCCCCCTCTGGCTTCTTTAAGAAAAGTCAATCAGGAGGCACCTGGGTGGCTCAGTTATTAAGCATCTGCCTTCAGCTCAGGTCATGATCCCAGAGTCCCGGGATTAAACCCATCAGGCTCCCTGCTTGGTAGGAAGCCTGCTTCTCCCTCTCTCACTCTCCCTGCTTGTGTTCCCTCTCTAGCTGTGTTTCTCTCTGTCAAATAAATAAAATCTTTAAAAAGAAAAAAAAAAAAGTCAGGGTGCCTGGATGGTTCAGTTGGTTAAGCACCTGCCTTTAGCTCAGGTCACGATATTGGAGTCCCAGGATCCAGTCTTGCATAGGGCTCCCTGCTCAGCAGGGAGTCTGCTTCTCCCTCTCACCCTGCCCCTTCTCATGCCCTCTCATTCTCTCTCTCTTTAATTTAAATAAATAAATAAATAAGTCAATTGCTTCATGTAAGTGAAGAAAACCAGAAGGGAATATAGATGTTCAAAGAATCCTTTTCCTTCCCCCCCCCCCCCGTGGCAGCTCCAAGGGGTGGCTTGTGGGGAGAAGGGAGATGGCCTTTAGTTCCCTATAACCGCCCCTGCCCCAAAGTCATTTTCCAAAGCCAAACAAATCTACAAGTCAAAACGGTGAGTGTTTGGCCAATGTAATTTCAAAACAAGTTCTCCAGTCCATTTTGTCCCTAAACCCTCCTTTATAGAAATTCTGGAGTCGTGACTCCTTCTCACTCAAGGACACAGAAAGGGGGAACTTAGAAGGCATGGCCCCACGTTCTTGCGACACCTCATTAACACCTTGTAATAAAGAGTCATCTCTTTAACCTTGATATTTTTTCCGGAAAAGTGAATTATTTATATCTTATAGCCACATATGCTGCCCAGAAGCCACTCATTTATCTGACATGTTTTATTAAGGATACCAGATGTTCCTGCAGTAAGTTTTAGTCATCACACCCTCCGACAACAGACTCTAAAAGAAAAGCAGACCTTCAAGTAAACGTTTAAGAGACTCCATAAGCCTCTGCGAATGAAGTTTATTTTCTGAGGCATTAACATCCAGCGGCTGAAAATTGCCCATTTCTACCTCCTCAAGTGTAAATAACAACTTATTCACATACCTTCTCGTCCCAGCCACCCCTTCCCTGCTGCCTATCGGTGCTCTCCACTCCCCGAATACTCCCGCAAGCCAGGAGTTATTGAAAGCTATTACAACTTGGAGGTTTACTGTCTACGTATCTGTTAAGTCACGCTTTTGGACAATAGTTTACTTTGATTCTCCTGATGTCTACACAGGCCAAGGTAATTAGCATTAGCAATTATGTGCTGCTAATTACCATGAGTGCGAAGTGCCTGGGAGATGCCAACGTGGGGTGTTAACAGCAATTTGTTTCGTGGGTCAGAGCGGTGGTTTGATTCCCTTTCCTATGACATCATCAGTACAGCGCATCTAAGGGGCAATGCAGATTTAAGTGGCATTACACTTTCAGCAGAAGACATTCTCCTTCGCACTTGGACATTTTCATGCTCAAACAACCCACTTGTCACAACTCTTAGCTCTCGTGGTGACAGATGTTACCTGATACACAACTCGGTACAAAGCTGGCACCCGACATCTTTTAGCTGTGCTGGCACACACGTCAATATGCCCCAGAATGCAGACACTTCCCCACGGAATCTGGATAAACACTTCTTACTGAGCCTTTGCTGTATCAATTTGGAACAGATGGGCTGCTGCTTTCCTGATGTATTATGACAAGCAGCAGCCACTACTAATCATAGCACCAAGAGCTCTTGGTGAAAATGCTGTTCTTTTTCAATGTCACCCATTAAGTCATTGCTCTGCTCCTGAACAGAGGCTAAAAATGTAAATTTTTTAAAAAGAGGAAAAAGAGGAATTGTTAGTTTTGAAGGCGAGTGTGAGAGCCTTTAAGACTAAGGTTTTTCTCCTCTTTTCTCATGCTCTCAGATCTTGGTCTGCACACCACCATCTGTACTGAATTCTGGACATTTTCCTAGGCCCCCAGTTTTGAAACCCCGTATCTAGGCAGCGTGTTAAGGAGGCAGGCATGGGGAGAAGGGCTGGGTTAGCCAGTGCTCGTTAGGACCTAAAGCTCCCATCAGACAATGTCTTTAGAATCCTTCACCCTTACCACGGGAGCTAGGTTGGTCCCCTTTTTCTGTCTAGGTGCTGCACCCGAAAACCCTGCAGATTTGTTGTAACCTGGTTTCATTTATATCAAGAACAGCGGGCAGTACACTGACTGAGCTCCCCTGTGTGTATCCCTGCAGCCCAACCCCACGGGGCTGGCCTGTGTCACTCGTGTCACCTAGGACGCCCTGGCACCTCTAACCAAGCGTATCAAATCGCCAGAGCTTCATCTGATTGGGTAGCAGAGGCTGGATTTGGGAAACAGGGTGCCAGAAAAGGGAATCCATATTAGCTTAGAATGTCCCCACCAACTCCCCGAAGCAGCATTGCCTTACATTCTTACAAACTCCAGGGCTGCATGGAGCCGGCCATGTTGGTTTGCTTTTGAAAGAAGAGTGTAAGATGACTTCATTTCTTTAGTGATAGCTACACTGCCTGCAAGCTGGCCGATGAATGTGGGATTCACAGAGTATGAAACAAGTCTCTGTGGGTCAGAAGGGGAGAAGGAAAAACCACAGAGTGATTTATGGCCTTGAAGGCTCTATTCACAGATAATGGAAAGGAAGGAGCTTGTTCTAGATCCAGAAGGGGTGGTGGCCTCTGGTCTCCGCCAGAGGTAGTGGGAAGCAAAGGTAGTTTAACCAGTAAGTCCACGACAATTATATCCCTTCTTATAATATCAAAAATGCAAAGATTCCACCTGGAATTTAGAAATTGTGTCTCGGTAAAAAGATGCAAAATATAAGTACGGTGGTTAATGGTGTGGAATTTGGAGTCAAACATTCATACTCCGGTGGGTTCTGTCACTTGCTTACCTGCTCTATGTATGGAAAAAAAAATTTTTTTTAAGATTTTTTTTTTTTTTAATTTGACAGAGAGAAGCATAGCCAGAGAGGGAACACAAGCAGGGGGAGTGAGAGAGGGAGAAGCAGGCCTCCTGCCGAGCAGGGAGGCCGATGTGGGACTCGATCCTGGTTCGACGGGATCATGACCTGAGCCGAAGGCAGTCGCTTAACCAACTGAGCCACCCAGGCGCCCCTATGTTTTGAAAAATTACTTAAATTTGGTTCCCTCATCTGTGAACTGAGGATAGTAGTATCCATTTTACAGGGACACTGTGAGGATCAAAGGAAACAGTGTTTGTAGAATGTTCACAGTCCTGCCTGACACAGAAGAAATGCTGCCCAAACCAACATATAATTATTGTTTAGATTAATAGAGCAGGGCAAGGGGAAGAAATGGTGAAAGGAGAAAAAAGTATGATTTATACAAGTGCCTGGATGCTCAGTCAGCTGGGCACAGACTCTTGTTTTCAGCTCAGGTCATGGTCTCAGGTAGTGGGATGAGCCCCCCTGTCAGGCTCTGTGCTCCTGTGGCATCTGCTTGGAATTCTTTTCCCCTCCCTTTCCCTCCCCCTCTGCTCACTCCTGCTTACTGGTGTGTGCGCGCTCTCTCTCAAATAAATAAGTGAAATCTTTTTTTAAAAGTATGATTTACATATGACCATGGTTCCTATAAAGATTTTTCCCTAAAGTGAATATATGATTTTGAAGATTCAGTAAATTCAACCTATCCCAAAAGGGGATTTAGAATTCCTTTGCATTCCTATCTGCAGGATGCAAATCAATATTTACTGACAGTTTATTAATTCAAGTTTGCAGGGACTTTTATCTATTCCAGTGAGTTTTGCCGAGAAGCAGGCTACACTTGTCTCTGGCTCATGCCTGAGGATGCGTCTTAGAAGAAGTAATACTGGGGGCGCCTGGGTGGCTCAGTTGGTTGAGCGACTGCCTTCGGCTCAGGTCATGATCCCGGAGACCCGGGGTTGAGCCCCATATCGGGCTCCCTGCTCGGCGGGAAGCCTGCTTCTCCCTCTCTCACTCCCCCTGCTTGTGTTCCCTCTCTGGCTGTGTTTCTCTCTGTCAAATAAATAAAATCTAAAAAAAAAAAAAGAGGAAAAAGAAGAAGAAGTAATACTGGAGCACAGGTGAGCGGCAAAGGAGTTCCTTCTCTTTCCCACTAGTTATCTTTTTTTTTTTTAAGATTTTATTTGTTTCTCAGAGAGAGAGATCAAGAGAGCAAGCACAAGCTGGGAGAAGAGCAGGCAGAGGCAGAAGCAGGTATCCTGCTGAGCAAGGATCCCAGTGTGGGACTCAATCCTAGGATCTTGGGATCATGACCTGAGCCAAAGGCAGATCCTTAACCGACTGAGCCACCCCGGCGCCCCTTTTTCCTTTTTTTCAGTAGGTGATATAGCTATCTAGTAAAGCAGCCAGGCATAAATATAATACTTATATTTAAATACTGGTAAAGCTATATATTTAAGTAAATATAAAAGAACCCCATTCCCAATTTCTTAAATGTCATGAAACTGAACTCTGATTTCATCTCCATGCTTAAAGAGGACACTTCTTTTTGCTCGCCATAAATTTTTACCTCTGGATACTAAAAGGTCAACAATTTTATTCTGATAAATACCCAGTAATACTAAGTAGCCCAGAAAATAGTCCCACTACAGCTTCCTTAAGTGACGGAAAGGAAATATTTGATAATCAGATAAATATTTTCTTCTAGGGTCAAGATTCAAATTTTATCCTCAGTAAAATCCTTTTCAGTGTCACAAAGAAATAAAAAGCCTTCCCCCAAAATACATAAATGTCAGAGGCAGTTTAGTTAAAAATCCCTTGACTTTATTTATTTAATTAGCCACCTGTTCACACTTAATCAAAAGATAAGAAGTAACCTTAATAACACACTCTATGTTCTTAGAATACTGGGTAGCAGTTTTGTTTTGCCCAGTGTGTCCCTTGCTCTTAGAGTTTTCTGATTCCTCATTCTATTTAAAAAGAGGGGAAATTTTAAACAATAAAAACAACAAACATATAGTGTCTCTTGGTATGATGGGAGCAGGTCATATTTTGTTTTCTAAGGAAACCTCTTTCTACCGCACTGCAGCCAGCCCTCTACTTTTATTTATTTTTTTTTCAGCCCTCTACTTTTATACACACTTATGTGAATGTGTTTGAAGATCAGGTACGTGAATATGGAAAATCAGATCCACATGTTGTCATGCGCTGACCAGTGGCCCCCAAACACACCCACATCCTAATCCCCAGAACCGGCAAATGCGTTACTTTACACGGTAGAAGGAATTTTGCAGCTATGAATTAAATTAAGGCATTTGAGCTCCAGAGATGATACTGGATCATTCAGGTGGGCCCAAAGTCATCACAGGGGTCCTAAGAAGAAGGAGGCAGGATAGGAGCGAGGAGAGGAGATGCTACACTGCTGACTTGGAAAATGGAGGAAAATGGGAGGAAGGGGCCTCTAGAAGCTGGGAGAGAACAGGAAACAGAGCTCCCCCAGAGCCTCCAGAAGGAACACAGTCCAGCAGACTCCTTCTAGACTTCTGACCTTCAGAAGCGTACGCTAATATATTTGTCATACTTCAGCCATTGCAAAGGTGCTAATATGTTATAGTAGCAATAGCAAATCAATATACATGTCATAGGAGGGCTTGGATCCCAGAGGAATAAAATATTTTGGAAAATTTCTTAGAGTGCCCACTGTTGCTGCTCCTTTCAGGAGCTGGAAGGTTCTGCACAGGTAAGAATCTCGCCAGGTCCCAGGATGGGAGGAGGCAGGGTGTGTGTAGTAAGAGAGCAGTCAGGCTGTCTGCTGGCAGCCCAGGGCTTTAGGAAGTAAAGCTAAGTATTACTATATCTGCCTTTAGTTCTGTCTCCTTTCTCTGCCCACTCGTGCCTACTGCCTCTCACCCTGCCATCTTTAGATCGCAGGCAGTTCTGATCACTTACCAGCCTCGGGCGGATGCCAGGGCTATGTGCATGAAAAGGGTCTCTCTTCCTCGGACACCCCTGGTAGCACTAGAGCACCAGATACCCCTAGATTTCATTTTTAAGGGTTCAGGTTTGTTGTTGTTTTGTTGTTGTTGTTTGTTTGTTTTGTTTTGTTTTCTCAATCGGACCAGGAAGGGATTCCAAATATTGAGACAAAATTTAGTTTTGTAAGGGGAGCCTGGGTGGCTCAGTTGGCTAAGCGGCTGCCTTCGGCTCAGGTCATGATCTCAGGGTCCTAGAATTGAGCCCCGCATCGGGCTCCCTGCCCAGTGGGAAGTCTGCTTCTCCCTGTCCGTCTGCTGCTTGCCCTGCTTGTACTCTCTCGCTCCTACTCCCTCTCTCTCAAATAAATAAAATTTTTTAAATTTTTGGTTTCATGAAAGACAGAAGATAATAGAAAGAGCCCTGATTTTATCCTCAGAAGACTCTGCTCTGCAGCTTCTTAGACACCAACCAAAACTCTCTGGGGCTCTGACCCCATCCATAAATTAAAGCAATCACAGTACCTATCTCTTGGGGTTATTCTGAACAGTAAATGAGATACTCTACATGAAATGTCTAGCATAATACCTGGTACATGGGATGTACCCAATCAGCAGTAGTTCTTGGTGTTATATTGTTATCACTATATCTTTTTTCTCTCTCTGTTACTGAGTTGTTTGGAAGCCAAATGAGGTCACTGCCTCCAAACATTTACTGAGTTCTTGCTCTGTGCCAAGCGTTACTATAGCTGGAGAATACAGGTGTGAGTGCCTTCCTGGAGCTGCATAGGAGAATCCCCAGAAATAGAAGACATGACAAGTTTATAGAAAGTCAACAACCTAGTTAATAAGATAATAGTTAAGCACATGAAGCAACTAAACAACTCAATGTATATAATTGGCATCATCTGTGTGGGAAATCAGAAGAGGGAGGGATCAATGGGTAGAGATATGTTGCTTACCCTTGGTAATGGCAAGAGACAGGGTGAGAACCATGAGAACCATGATCAGTAATTATGGCTGAAGATGAGACACTGGGAGAACGATTTGCTTAGGACCCTTCTAGAAACCACCAAGCAAGTGAACGTCAAAAGCTTACTTGACCCTGCTTTGCACCCAAGCATTCTTCCCAGTTCCATTTTTCACTGACAAACTTTTCTTTTTTCCCTTTTTTAAAGATTTTATTTTTAAGTAATCACTATACCCAGTATAGGGCTCCAACTTATAACCCCAAGCTCAAGAGTCCCATACTCTACCCACTGAGCCAACCAGATGCCCCTAGACTTTTCTTATAAAAATAACTTGTGCACATTGTAGCAAACTCAAAAACATAAAACCAAAAACTGTTTATAATTCAATACTACAGGGATAAGCACTAACAATAATTTGTCTTCTTTTCTAGGAATTTCTAGAAATTCTAAGAATTTGTGCAGTTAGGATTTCACATATGTACCTGAGTTGTGCACTGAAATTACCCTCAGCTGTGAGTTTATAGAGGCCCCTTCCACATCACCCCAGAGTTGCAGTTCATTCTCTAACTTTGCTTCAAGTTCCTACTGGTTTACAGTCTTGTAAACTGGCTCCCAGTTCTGATTCTTCCAAATTTAATCATGAGTCCACCTTTTCAAGCTGTTCTTTTTTCTTTATTCCCCACCAACCTAAAAGTGGTACTCTACCCCTATGGTTTGAATTTTCTCCCCTGAAACTGTCACCCAAGACATTCCGATATTGGGGCGCCTGGGGGGCTCAGTCGGTTCAGCGTCTGCTTTCTGCTCAGGTCATGGTCCTGGGATCCTTGGATGGAGCCCTGCCACCGGGTCCCTGCTCAGTGGGAAAGCTGCTTCTCTCTCTCCTGCTGCTGCTGAACCTGCTTGTGCTCTCTCGCTTTCTCTCAAATAAATAAATAAATAAATAAATCCTAAAAAAAAAAGGACATTCCTATATTTAGCAGATTTTACCAAATGAGAAAATGAAAGTTTATTTTGAATATGTGAGACTTAAAATTGAATGTTAATAGCCCTTTCCTGAAATCTTTTACTCTACCAAGGAGCATTTTTTGCCACCTCTCTCTGTAGGATCCAGCCTCTATCTGTGTGTTATTTAGAATTGTTTGGTCAAATGATCCCAAGAGTGCTTTGGGATTTTGACTGGAGTTGGTTGAAGTTGTATATTTAGTTATGGATGATTGATGCTCATACAGTATTGGACATCTCACAGCCTTCTACTTACCCCATCCTTTTTAGTCACTCTGAGTTTCGATTGCAACCTGGATTTTTTTTTAATCAACCAATGGCACTGTCTATGTACTTTAGTTAGTCACCTTATGAGCCATTATATTAGCCCTAATAGTTTTGTTTTGTTTCTGGTTTTAATTGTTATTTTTTTAATTTTACACCTCTGAGGCACCCTACATAAAAGGTAATATAATTTATAAGTAGTATATGTGTCTTGCTAACTTATTTTCAATTTTTATGCCTCTTTCTCTTGCACTTGTGCATTGGGATTTCAAATTAATTTCAAATTAATTTTCAAATGTCAAATTAATATGAAGTAATAGCAATGAGAGCAGGCATTGTGGTCTTGCAACCAAAAATTTTGAAGACTACTGTATAGTAGCAGTCTCCAAGTCCTCACTCGGCTTCTACACCCAGGCTTCTTTCAAAGGCACGCCTACCTCCACCCTCTAACCAGAAATATAAAACCTGAAATTCACTATCCAGTCGCCTTGTTAGCAGCTGCGATCACCTTTGGCCTCTTTGCAGTATTTGATGATTTGACAACTCTTTCTTCAAATTCTCTCCTTCCTGGGTTTCCATAACATCACATCATCTTGGTTTTATTCTCTTCTCTCTTCATTCACGCACTCATCTGTCTTCTTTCCCCTTCTCTTCCATCCTGCAACGGCATCTGTTTTCTCCTGTATCTTCCTCTCTAAGCCCTTTCATTAAGGAACAGTTCTTTCTCTTGCACACACGGCTCCAGCTCTTGACCTCTCACCTGAATTCGAGTCCCGCCGGTAACTACTGTCTGAACGCCTCTACTAAGACATTCTGCGGGAAATGCTCATCTGTGTCCTAAATTAAACTTTTGATTATTGCTCAAGTCCGACTCCATCTTCTAGTTTCCCGTTTCACACACACACCCAAAGAGATTGTATCTTAGATTTACTTTGGATATATTTTACCTATATTTATTCTCCTTCCTAACTCCAAACTTTTGGAACATCCTGCTTTCTCTACCTAGAGTGCCTTACTCCCTTCTATTTGCCAAATTTTATTCATCCTAATATTCGTCCTAATAGGTTCCTCCTGCCTATCTCAAGGGGCCAGCCATGATGACTCCCATCTACCTCAGTAGCCTCCTTTCTGCATTTCCCTAGAACTGGCCTGGTCCACTTGTGGTGGCTGTGGACCTCCCTAGGAAGTGATGGGCCTCAGTTCACAGCCAGGTCTGTCCGATTCTAGAGTCCGTGCTCCTTAACTACTAGGTCTTGTCCACTGATGTGTTTTAATAGCTTACTAAAACAATCTCTTGATAAATAGATATAAATTTCAGGTAAAACACTAGCCCTTCACAAAATATTTAGTATAGTGGAGGAAATGCATATGACCTATTATTTGTGCTTGATATTATTTTACTTGCTTTGCAAGATGATGATGCTATTGAATGATACCACCATTGGGAGGTGGAGTTACTAGTGCTATTTATGGGAGCCTATTCTAGACCATCCTCCATCTTTGCTCATGTACTTCCCTCCATGGATCAGCCTTCCCTGGCTCCTCTCTGCTTAGCTAATTCTACTCCTCCTTAAGTATCAGCCAATACTTCACTTTTTAAAGAAAGCTTTTGATGCCCCTCTTGACCCTCCCTCATACCACAAGAGACTGATCTAGAAGAGAGTTTCTCAATCTCAGCACTATTTACATTTTGTACTGGATGGTTCTTTGTTGTGGGGGGAGGGGCTGTCGGACAGGCCGACATGCCGTAGGATGTTTAGCAGCATTCCTTATGTCCAGCCCCTAGATACCACAGCACCCTCTCCACCCCCACCCGTCATAACAATAGAAAATATCTCCAGACATTGCCAAATAGCCCCCGAGGGGCAAAACTGCCTATAGTTGGGAATCACCAGTCTAAGATGGACATGTGACCCAAACCGGGTTGGTTTGAGTTCTTCCCTGGGGATTTTTAGATTATAATTGAAAAAGAGGATCCAGTCCTCTCTGAGTCAGACTGGAGGTTGATGCAAGTCTTGGAATTGATGGAGGCCTTGCTTCTTGACCTCTCACCTCAATGTGGAGAGAGCTGGTTTGTGGTAAGGGAGAATAAAGACTATATGTGGAAAAAGATACAAGACCCCTGGGGATATTCTAGTGCCTGGTTCCAGTTGGTACAGAGTTCTTGCTATAGCTCTGTCCTCAGAGCATTGTTACTCCAACCTTCTATCCCTAAGCCAGCCAGTAAGTACAAAGACACTTTGCTTAATCAATTTTTGAATTGGGTTCATGGCTCTTATAACCATAAGATAACAATATTCCTCTTGTATGCTCCCTCAACAGTGTGTGCTATATTTACTTACCTGTTTCTGCAACTAGACTATAAACTCCTTGAGGACAGGAATTTCTCATTCACTATTCTGTCCCTGGAACCTGATATGTGACTTGGCACATGGTAGAGAAGCAATAAATATTTGTGAAATACGTTTAATTAATAAATGGATGAATGGATGGATGAAGCAAGATGTGTCCTTCTCTGGCTCCCTCTTACCCCCTTGCTACTTCCCATCCTTTATGTCTCCAGAGGAAGTAAGTGTGGGCCCCCCGCACAATTCTTTTTTCTGAATGCTGTTTAGGAAACACAGTGTTCCAAAAAACCACAAGGACTAGTTACCGTGGCCTCAAGGGCAATGCATGACTAGATGAATTCCTCTGGCAGTAAGGAGGTAAGATGGAGCCAAATCCACCAGAGAAGAATCTGTGATGCAAGAGGCAGCACATGATGAGAGACAGTCCTCTGGCAGCGTGGGCTGCCGTGCATCTGAGCCCGCCAGGAAGGATCCCGCCATGATCAGAATCTAGCGTAACGTAAAATATGACCTAATGAAGTAGGGTGGCAATGCGGACTGAGAGCATTCCCTCATTCTTCTCTTAGTGCAATAAACAGAAATAACAATTACACACCAATGTAAGGGTAAAAATAGTAACCACCTTATACATTTATTTGAAATTAATGGATATCCTGTCACCGAGGACCCTCCCTAGAAAGTAGCACATGCCAAATAAATGGTGGCTATTGGTATTCTTGATTCAATTTTGATTCCCAAAGTAGGTTTTCCCATTTTGGAAATCTTTTTTCTTCTGCACAGGTCAAAGTGTCTCTACAGAAAGTCTTGAAGGGGAATGAATTTTTTTTTTCTCCTAAACCTTCAGTAAATTTAGACTTTATTTTTCAAAACCTTTTTTAAAAAAAATCTTCATACTTTCAGTTATTTCCATCTAATGAATGAAAGGGAGTTTTCAAGTGTTTTACTGTAAGTGAATCTTATGTTAATAGCCAGAAGTAAAGGATGTGTGAAAAATAAATTCCTCCAACGAATATTTATTCTATACATACTAAGTGTCAGACAAATTCATCGCCCTCACAGGGCACATGGATGAGCAGCTGGAAAAGCACTGAAAATTTCTGCAAACACAATGATGATGATACTGAGAAGAATTGTTTTCTAAGGGTCTGGAAGATTGGTTCACAAAGCCTTTTTTGAGTATGGGGTATTTATACCAAGAAATAAAGAATAAGGTAACTGTGTTAAAGGGGAGATCTAGAGAATTGTGGGAGATGACAGAAAAAAGACAGCAATGGGGGCCTGAACGTTAAGCTAATGTATTCCAGGCAAAGTCCCAAGGTAAGGAGTAGAACTCCTCATAGGAAAGAACTGAGAAGCCAGTTTCTGGAATGGAAAGTGAGGGACAGAATGACATGTAATGAATTCAATTCAGCAGAAGGAAGATCACACGCAACCTTGTAGGTCTTAAGTATTTGAGCCTTTATTCTCAAGCCAATGGGAAATCACTAGGGTGTAATGAGAGACATAACACAGTTACATGCGCTTTAGTGGGAGGGTAAAATATTATCACAGAATACAGTTGAAAGATGATGGTACCTTGGACTTAGCAACATTCCTTGGTGGTGACCATGACAATTTAGGGAAGTAAATGGATTGAAGAAGTGTGTAGGAAATAGACTGGAAAAATCCTGATGATTAATGAATCAGAAGAGAGGGCAATGGTGAGGAAGAAATAAGTACGGGATAAATCAATGCTGACTCCTAGGTTACTGGCTTAAGCAACTGAGTGGATAGTGGTGGCCTTTACTACAATAGAGAACACTTGAGAAGATAAAAATTTGCAAGCAGGAAGACAATGATTTCTGTTTCATTTATTTTATTTTATTTTTTATGTATCTGAGAGAGAGATAGTGAGCAAGAGAGAGAGAGCACAAGCAGGGAGAAGAGCAGAGGAAGTAGGAGAAACAGACTCCCGGCTGAGGGGGGAGCAGGACCCGGGGATCATGAACTGAGCTGAAGGCAGACGCTTAACCACCTGAGCCACCCAGGCACCCGGTGAGTTCTATTTAAGGAAACATTGAGCTTTGAATGCCTATATGAAAAATCTTATAGACATGTCCATTTGACCACTAGATAGACAGGAAATTCTGGGAAAAGTCTTTCCTGGAAAAATGGATCTGAGAATCGCTAGTATGAAGATGGAAATGGTAAGATGGGAGCCTCAACAGTTTATGAGATCCCTTAAGGAGAGTTTGTAAAGTGGTGGCAGAGGAAGTCTAGATGGAATCCTAAGGAACTCCCAAATGACATGAAGAGCAGAGGAGAACCATTAAAAAAAAATGAGAAAGGGCAACCAAAGCAGGCAGTTACCAGGACAGTGTAATATCACAAAACCAGCGGAAGAGAAGGTGTCACAAAGGGGTGATCAGTTTCGCCCAACACTACTAAGAAGTTGAGATTTAAGTCTGGATTTAGCAGCATGAAAGTCTTTGTTGACCTTAATAAGAATATATGCAGATAAGCAGAGACAACGATCTCTTAGGGAGAAGATGAAAGGTCTCCTGAAGTCAAACCAGTTGTTTTTGTAGCAGGCTATGCTTTATCCCTAGAGTGGACCAAAAAGTCACTGCGGGTGCTGTGACTACAAGAAACCTACTGAAATGGGAAAAAAAGATTTATAAGAGGAAATGGAAGCATGTGGACAATTTATGTAGTGGGCACTACCGGAAATTTTATATTTCTTTTATTATACTTTGTGTAATACTTTATAAAAATGTCTGTGGATATGTCCTAGGAAGAAAATAGTATTCCTAGAGGAAAAGGGAATGTGGACACTAAAATGGGAGGTGAGGAATGCAGAAGACAAAATACGTCATTAGCAATAGAATTCGTTGGGACACTCAGTCAGTTAAGCGTCTGCCTTTGACTCAGGTCATGATCCCAGAACCCTGGGATGGAGGTTCCAGTCGGGTTCCCTGCCCTCTACTCCTCCTTGCACTCATTCTCTCAATCTCTCTCTCTCTCAAATAAATAAATGAATTCTAAAAAGAAAGAAAGAAAGAAAGAAAGAAAGAAAGAAAGAAAGAAAGAAAGAAAGAAAGAAAGAAAGAAAGAGAGTTCTTTGGACATGTCTGATGTAAGGAATAGAGGTCAAAGCAGTGCTATGTGGGGACGTTCAGTCAGGGAAGGTGTGACAGTTTAATATTGATGTCAAAGAGCTGCAAAGGGCAAGACTAGAGTCCTGGGAAGAACGGAAGATGCAGAGTATGCAAAGTTCCCAGAAACAGTAGGATGCTTCAGACCAGAAAAGAGGTCCAGGGGAAAGGGGAAGGCTGTCATCAGGGTGGTTTGGGGACAGGATGTTGACTTCTCTGGGAGTTTGGAGGTGAAGTCACCAGTGAGAATAAGAGTGGGGTGGCAAGTGGCCAAGGAGCTGAAAAGAGTGAAAAAGGGCTGAAGTATGTTTCAAAGAGCATTTTATTAGAGTAAGCATGGTTCAGGTCTGTGGAGCTTGTAGTCTTGACTGTACCTACTCTTCACAATTAAGGAGTAGAAACCTACTCGGGAGCCTTGACATGGTTTACATTATACTCTAGAGCTCAATTAAGAAAATGGTACTAGTCTCAGAAAATTAATGATTGCAGGGAATAGATAAAACATTAATTACACTTAACATACCTTTTTGATTCGTTATATATGTGATTACATTTTAACACCCGAAGTTAGTTTTTTTTTTTTTTAAGATTTTATTTATTTGACAGAGAGAAACACAGCCAGAGAGGGAACACAAGCAGGGGGAGTGAGAGAGGGAGAAGCAGGCTTCCCGCCGAGCAGGGAGCCTGATGTGGGACTCGATCCTGGGTCTCCGGGATCATGACCTGAGCCGAAGGCAGTCGCTTAACCAACTGAGCCACCCAGGCGCCCCTGAAGTTAATTTTTTAAAACTTCACATAAACTTGTTACAGTTTTATGTTGGGTCTGTATAGGAATGTTCTTTTCATCAAAGTGATTTTAAGTGGATTTTGCCCCTGTCCTTTTGCAGTATTGTATTACTTTTCTGCCATTTTCTAACCCATGTCATAGTACGTTCTTGTATATCCATTCCTTAAATGCTTTCTAGACTCTCCTAGCTCTTCTAAAGAAACTGCCTGCTACTAAAGCAGTATCACTTTCTTCTCCCAACGCACTAACTTCCCCTTTATTTAATGGCATAACTAATATAGATTGGGTGACACATTTTTCAAACTGCTATCATATACATTACCCTATTTGTCACCATAACAACACTGTAAATTATATATTTTGATCATTATTCTATAGATAAACTGATAACTTGCTCAAAATTACATGACTAGCAAAGAGCAAAACTAAGGTTAAATTCAAGTCTTTTGATCCTTCAGCTTAAGGAACTCCACTCCACCAGTGTTTCCTAAGTGGCATCCAAACAGGCTTTTTTTGTTTTGTTTTGTTTTGCTTAATTTATTTATTTTATTTTTTTAGGATTTTATTTATTTGACAGAGAGAAACACAGTCAGAGCAGGAACACAAGCAGGGGGAGTGAGAGAGGGAGAAGCAGGCTTCCCGCTGAGCAGGGAGCCCGATGTGGGACTCGATCCCAGATCTCCGGGATCATGACCTGAGCTGAAGGCAGTCGCTTAACCAACTGAGCCACCCAGGTGCCCCTGGTTTTTTTTTAATTTAAAGAGTTCTGTATTTTAATATAATGAAACAAAAATTATTTGAATTAAAATTTAGTCAGTTTTTTTTTTAATTTAGTCAGTTTGAATAAAAACACTAATAATAATGGCAACGGTATGCAGATTTGGCAAAATTTGTAAATATATGTGTGCATGAATACAGTTTTCATAATCTTCATACCCCTTGAAAGATGAGCAAAAACCAGGGTGATTCTCCCATTTTAAGATAAAGAATAAGTCAGTGAAGGGATGTGACCCCAGCTAGGGTAATATAGAGGTGTGTCTGACCTTTAGCAAAGCCTGATATTTAAATCCAGCACCCTCTCCTCTAAAAAAAATAAAATAAAAATAAACTGAAGGGGAAATTATATTACAAAATGACCTTTCATTATGAAGAGCTTTAGTAATTATAGATAACATTTATATCCCCCGGTGCTTCACTCTCCACTCTTACGGGCATGAGCTCATGTGACCCTTCTACCATCTTGTAAGGTAAGTACGTTTATTAGCCTAATTTTTAGATGAGGAAGCGCAGTAAGATTCCAACCGGTCATATAAATTAATAAACTAAGTACATGTAGTCTTGTGGTACAGCAAATTCCACATTAAGCAGCAGCAATTAATGATATCATCAAATGGACACTTTACAAAGGTTTCGTTTCCCCTTTCTTTCTCTAATGTAAGACCAAGATTCTTTCTTTTAAAAAAAAACAAAACTTTATTTATTTATTTGAAAGAGAGCAGGAGCCAGGAATAGGGTGCAGAGGGAGAAGGAGAAGCAGGTGGGATCCCCACTGAGCAGGGAACCCAGTGCAGAGTTCTGTCCCAGGACCCCAGGATCATGATCTGAGCTGAAGGCAGACACTTAACCAACTGAGCCACCCAGGCACCCCAGGAAAACCAGACTCTAACCCCGCTTCTACCTATCACCAGCTGAGTCACAATCCTTACACAAGTCACTTAAATTCTAGGCCTTGTTTTTCCACATCTATTTAAAAAAATAAAGTTGAATTTTGCAGTTCTTAATGTCCTCTTTATTTCTAAAACTCTATACTTTACCCTTCAAATTATTAATAATATTTCTGTGTGTCAGGTCAAGAATGCATAGATTGTGTAAGTTGGATGTATGGCTGAGGATCCAAAGCTAAAAACAAGAGTTGTTCCCAACTGTTCTGATAGAGCACCAGCATTATAATTCCTATCGCTTTTCCTAAAGGATAGAAACTGGGTTAACTGACCTATTTCAAGCAATAGAATTGGAGCAATTATTAATGCACAGCACTTGAAGCCATAACCCAGAAAACGAATGAACATTTCTGGAGCAACCATTCCAGCAGGACATTCTGGGGGACACAAAGAGATAGCCTTGTCTTTAATAAACTCATGGAAAATTGAGGAAACAAGATCGAAAACACATGAAATGTAAATTGCTGATCAAAGTGCAGAGTTGGAAAGGCCCTTTGACCTTGTCTAGTCACAGATTCAACAGAACCGGAGAGCTGAAAAGGATCTTAGCAATGGACCCACCTCTTCCCCTCCCCGTACCACCCTCACGTGTGGATGAGAAGACCCGGGGCCAGAAGGGTGAGATCACATCTCAGTCAGTGTGTTAACCCAAGAGCCGGGATTAGCGCTCAAGAGCCGGAGTAGGTCGGTTTAACTAGAGTGGAGAACTCAGGCCAACCAATGGTTGCCGATTGGGCCTTCCCATATCATACGCGTGCCCTGAGAAGCAACAAAAGGTCTTCACCGCAGAGAAGGGTTCCCCGGACAGTCAAGAAGTTACTGCATGGAAAATAGCCGGTAACAATTAAGCAAGTCCCTGTGCATTAATGTGGAGCAAACACACACTGCTTAAAAAAAAGAAAAGAAAAAAGCAAGGTGTACAACTGTAAATGCAAAGAAATTCTCTGAACAGATAAGTAAAAAGCTGCTTATTGTGTTTGCAGGGAAAGAAATTGGGCGGCTGGAGCACAGGTGTAGAAGCTGGATAGTTTTCACTATATGTGCTTTTTTTTTTTTTTAAAGATTTTATTTATTTGACAGAGAGAAACACAGCCAGAGAGGGAACACAAGCAGGGGGGGTGAGAGAGGGAGAAGTAGGCTTCCCGCCGAGCAGGGAGCCCGATGTGGGACTCGATTCCGGGTCTCCGGGACCATGACCTGAGCTGAAGACAGTCGCTTAACCAACTGAGCCACCCAAGCGCCCCAAATCATCACTTTTTAAGAAGGTATTTTTGTCTGGTCTGGAAAGCTTTTTTTCTTAATTAGATAAATTGTTTTGAGGCAGATACTACCTTTTGGGAAAGTAGTTGTCTGTACAGAGGGATAAGATCAAGGCTAATTATACAGTTGCTGCCTCATTCATATGCAGAAAATGTTAGAAAGGGTGTGATATCCTGACATTAAAAGTTGATTTATTTCTCCCAGTGCTTGCTCTCCAAGAGGTGACTACGGTTGTAAGGGTGCCAGATACTGTCACACACAGCTCAGATGGGAATCTAAACGTAGCCATATCCTCCCACAGCTGGCTGAGGACTTAGGGTGTGCTATAAATAGCAAGGACAAATAAAATCAATCCGGTTTTCAAAATGCAGTTCATGAGATATCTGCAGAAAAGTGAGCTTGATCACATACTGGAATCTTTCTGTAATGGGAGAGAGGAGCAATACCCAATTTGATCAGCCTTTGCCTTCCCTAGTTGTCTAATTTTAAGACCACAACTGGACCCATAGCTCGTCCACATCCACTTAGCAGGCCGTGTTTTAGCAGCCGTAAACAGAATCTACAAACACGTCCTTGTGTTCCTCCAGAGAAAGACCCTCCCAGCTGAGATCTGGTGATGAGATTTGGGAAGATCTGCTCCATCTCAGATAAATGTTTCAGAGCTTTTGTGAATGCATCCCCGCCTCACAATTGCCTATTTTAAGTAGATTTAGATTTTCTAGAAGGTGATAAAGGATCTTCCCAGCAGATTTAAACCCTTTTTGGGTAGCAGAAGTAGCATCAGTGACCGGCTCCTCTAGAAGATCTGCCCAGTGGGCTCCCTGCTCAGCGGGGAGCCTGCTTCTCCCACTACTCCACTGGGTTGCCTCTTTTTTTTTTTTTTTTAAAGATTTTATTTATTTATTTGACAGAGAGAAACACAGCCAGAGAGGGAACACAAGTAGGGGGAGTGAGAGCGGGAGAAGCAGGCTTCCCGCGGAGCAGGGAGCCCGATGTGGGACTCGATCCCAGGTCTCTGGGATCATGACCTGAGCCGAAGGCAGTTGCTTAACCAACTGAGCCACCCAGGCGCCCCTGGGTTGCCTCTTTAGCTGTGTTTCTCTCTGTCAAATAAATAAATAAAATCTTTATTCCTTTTTAGAGTTACTGTGTTTTATTTTTTTTATTACATTATCTTTTCAATGTAAATAAAATCTTAAATAAAAGAAAAAAGACATTCTTCCCAGTAACTTACCACTTTGGGAAATTTTCCTGGCCTGCTTTATAAATCTGAGTCAGACCCTGATTCTCACAGGTTCAAACTGATCATAAGGCACAAGTTTAATTTTTTTTTTTTAAGTTATGTTAGTCACCATACAGTACATATTGGTTTTTGATGTAGTGTTCCATGATTCATTAAAGGAGCAAGTTTCAGGTTGGTTCCACCTCTGTTCTAGTTGCCTTCTACCATGTTGGCAGTTCAGAACCAACTAAGGAATTTTGGAGAATATTAGGTACTGGGTCTTACCTGTCTCTGAATCTCAGGAGCTGTCCGGAGCCCTGAGGAGAGCAGGGCAGGGGATAGAATGGGGGAAAACAGTGGTGTGAGATACGGGAGTGCCCTGGACAGTTGAGCAGTGGCAGAGATAGAGGGTGCATCTTGGCCTCTAGGCCAAGGTGTGGATTTTGATCTTCAGTCCAAGAGTGGAAGGGAAACCCATGGAGGCTTAAGGAGGATTGCTCATGTTTATGATGGCTTTTTTAATCCACCTGGTCATACTATGGGGACTTGGTGGAGGGGACAGAAGTCAATGGATGTAGCCCGTTTGGAAAATCCAGGCATTCCCATCGATGTGCAGGAAGGTTCCTTTTGCTCCACATCCTCGCTAACACCTGTTATTTCTTGTATTGTTGATTTTAGGCATTGTGACAGATGTGAGGTGATATCTCACTGTGATTTTGATTTGCATTTGCATTTGCATGAGTGATGATGAACATCTTTTCGTGTTGTGTGGCCATTGGATATCTCCTTTGGAGAAATGTCTATGTCTTCTGCCCATTTTTAAAATTGGATTATTTGGGTTTTTGGTGTTGGGCTTTATTAGTTCTTTCTAGATTTTGGATACTAACCCTTTATCAGATATGTCATTTGCAAGTATCTTCTCTCATTCCATAGGTTGCCTTATAGTTTTGTTGATTGTTTCCTTTACTGTGCAGAAGCTTTTTATCTTGATGAAGTCCCAATAGTTTATTTTTGCTTTTGTTTCCCTTGCCTCAGGAGACAAAGCCAGAAAAAAAGTTGTTATGGCCAATGTCAGAGAACTTACTGCCTGTGTGCTTTTCCAGGATATTTATGGTTTCAGGTCTTACATTTAGGTCTTTCATCCATTTTGAATTTGATTTTGTGTTTGGTATGAGAAAGTGGTCCAGTTTCTTTCTTTTGCATGTTTCTGACCAGTTTTCCCAACACCATTTGTTGAAGAGACTGTTCTTTTCCCACTGAATATTCTTTCCTGCTTTGTTGAGATTAAGTGACCATATCGTTGTGGGTTTATTCTGGATTTTCTATTCTGTTCCATTGACCTATGTGTCTGTTTTTGTGCCAGTACCATACTGTTTTGATGACCCTAAAAGGAGGGGGTGGGGGGCTGGGTTAAATACGTGATGGGAATTAAGGAGTGCTCCTGTCCTGATGAGCCCCAGGTGATATATGAAAGTGCTGAATCACTATATTGTACCCCTGAAACTAGTATAACATTGTTAACTAATGGAAATTAAAATTAAAACTTAAAAAAAAAAATGCAGGGGCGCCTGGGTGGCTCAGTTGGTTGAGCGACTGCCTTTGGCTCAGGTCATGATCCTGGAGACCCGGGATCGAGTCCCACACCGGGCTCCCTGCTCTGCGGGAAGCCTGCTTCTCCCTCTCACTCCCCCTGCTTGTGTTCCCTCTCTGGCTGTGTTTCTCTCTGTCAAATAAATAAAATCTTTAAAAAAAAAAAGAAAAAAAAAATGCAGCCAGTGTGGCCTAGGAAAGAAGCAATAGCGTTATAGAGGAGTGGACAGTTGGAAAGGTATTTAGGAGGTGGAGCCAGTTGAGAGACAGTGGTCATGGATTGGGTATAAAAAGAAGGGAAAAGGGAGGAATTGAGAATAATTCCCAGATTCCTAGGATTCTGACAAAGACAGGAAGTTACAGGTCTGACTAGTCCTTCCTGACCTGGCCAGTGCTCCGGTGCTGGCTGAACTTGCCCCGGGGCCTGGCTGAAGGCCACTCCTGGCAGTGTGTCATGAATCAATGGTTCACCAGCCTGTTGTGTCCCAAAGGGCTGGGTGCCCACATACCCACAACCCTGGCTCCAAACAATAATGCAATCACCGAATCTTCCGTGCCTCTTTTTAGCTAGAGAATACAGTTTACAAGTGTCAGGGAGGCATTTTATTTAATATTTAGAGACTCCATCACCAAGTGATCCTTGGGTAAGTATGGACTTTGTAGAAATAATTGAAAGGGCAAATATTTATAGAAGTTTTTTTCTAATGGCTAAAAAAAAAAAAGGCTATTTAGAATGATATCTTTTTTTTTTTTTTTAAGATATTTTTATTTGGGACGCCTGGGTGGCTCAGTTGGTTGAGCGACTGCCTTTGGCTCAGGTCATGATCCCGGAGACCTGGGATTGAGTCCCACATCGGGCTCTCTGCTCAGCAGGAAGCCTGCTTCTCCCTCTCTTACTCTCCCTGCTTGTGTTCCCTCTCTGGCTGTGTTTCTCACTGTCAGATAAATCAAATCTTTAAAAAAAAAAAAAAAAAAAGTAAAAGAAAAGAAAATGATTCTGTCTTGACAGAGTAAGTTTGATTTTTAATGTGCAAATCAACAACAATTAGTTGAGCCTAGACAGATTGGTTCTAGACCTTTATTCTCTTGATTCAGCTGATAAAAAGGTTCTAAGAACTTGAGCAGCTCAGTGGTGATCTTTCGTAGTAAGAGCACAGAGACCAAATTCTGGACACCCCCCTTTGAGCTGCTACTTACTCTCACCTAGGGTTGGAGAGCACACTGCCCTCTCAACCAAGCCAAGACCGAAAAAAAATTACCTTTGCAGAGGGAGACTTTTTCTTTTTTAAGATTTTATTTATTCATTTGAAAGAGAGAGATCACAAATAAGCAGAGAGAAAGAGAGGGAAGCAAGGCCCCACAGAGCAGAGAGCCCAATGTGGGGCTCGATCCCAGGACCCGGAGATCATGACCTGAGCCGAAGGCAGAGACTTAACCCTCTGAGCCACCCAGGCGCCCCAGAGGGAGACTATATTAAAGAACTTGACAGCAGCCACTTTGAGGCCCCTGTCTTCCCTCTCTTTGTTGAAATGGCTTATACCAGTAAACTGCGGCTAATGAGGTGGTTTATCTGGTTTTATTGTCCTTAATTTTATTACCTGCTCAATATAATCTTGGCCCACGCTTCCCCTGCTTAGAGGCATGGTAAAACCTTTATGTCTAGGAAAGCCCCACCCAAGTGGAGATTTTTGTTTCTTACGTGTGGGCTCTGAGCCAAGCCTGTAGGCGGAGGGGCTGGTTTGTGTAACAGACGAATTTAGAAACTCTAAACCATCCTGTGATCTTATTTTCTGGCTCAGGTGGAGGTCGAAACAATCCAGAGACCTAAGATTAAGTGAATAAGCCAAGAGAAAGAGGCAAAGACCTCTTTCTCCACCCACCCCCTCTAAGCTTATGAGAATCTGTTTTAAAGATTTTCCCTGCCTTAGTGTCCAACCACTGAGGAGGGTTTGTAGCCAGAAGTAGACATCAGTCATCTAGAGTCGTGGCTGGGGACTGTGCTCTAGCGAAGCCCCTCAGAGAAGTCAAATAAAGCAACTGGGCTAAGAGCAGCGAGGTGGAAAAAGACACAAGCAGGTGGAAAACAGAGGAAGTGAAGCCTAATTTTCAGTCAGGAAGGGCAAAGCGTTCCCTTTCCTCCACCTGGCACTAGGCCCAACCTTGATATCTCTGAGGGGATCTCTCTCTCACCGGCCCCCCCACCCAAACTTCTGGAGAACAGGTTGTCCACAGCAAACCCAGGGTCCTTCTTACTGCCCACATCCACAGGCCGTGCTTTCCTAACGCAGCTGTGGCTGCCACTTTAAAAGATCCTGGTAGGGGCTCTGGGTGACGCCTCTGCCTTCAGCTCAGGTCAGGATGCGGGAGTCCCTGATCTGGATCGACCCCCCCCCCCCCCCCCCAGCCTCCCGCATCCGCTTGGGCTCCCTGCTCAGCGGGAAGCCTGCTTCTCCCTCTCTCCCACCTGCTGCTTGTGTTCCCTCTCTGGCTGTGTTTCTCTCTGTCAAATAAATAAAAGCTTTAAAAAAAAAGAGTCTGGTAGTCCTGCACCCACTGCCTTTTAAACCCTTATAGAACATTCTTCCTGATACCTTTTATTTAAATACACGTAATAAAACACTTTGGGTGCTAGTGTCTTATGCCAATTTGATTTTACTCTTGTCGCTCTTTCCCAACTACCCATGGAAAATTTGTTTTCTCTTCCTTCTTTGCCACCCTCAGCCACACCTTCATTCTCTGCCGCTGGTTTAACCACAGCTGGCCTCAGGCCAAGAAAACATGGGTGGGCGGGTGCCAGTCTCTGGCTAGAAGCTGCTGGGGATAAGACTGGGAAGTTCTGGGGGCAGAGAGTGGAGGAGGGTGTAGCCCACAGACTTTCTCAAAAAGCTTAAGAGAGATTTTTTTTCTTTTAAATGTGCTGAGAATATTATGAAATCCTCATTCTGAATAAGAACAATATATACTGCTGTTAGAAAACTCTCCAGTATATACTATTAAGTGAAAATGCTAATGATAAACAGTAGTGTCGAATTTCATTTGCTGTTTGTTTTCTAAGGATGTGCATATATATACTTGTATAGGCACAAGATTTTGGGGGGAGGGCAAACAATCATTTATAGTTATTACTTCTGAAGGAAGGATTGGGGGGCAACTTTTATTATACATGCTTCTGTACTCTTTGAATTTTTTTATAAGATTGTATTTATTTATTTGACAAACAGAGAGATCACAAATAGGCAGAGAGGCAGGCAGAGAGAGAGGAGGAAGCAGGCTCCCTGCTGAGCAGAGAGCCGATGTGGGCCTCGATCCCAGGACCCTGAGATCATGACCTGAGGCAAAGGCAGAGGCTTAACCCACTAAGCCACCCAGAATTTGTTTTTGACTCTAGGGCATGTATTGCCATTATAATAAACAGATTTAAATACTTTTTTAAAGAAGTGTTAATTTTCTGTCCCTTAGTGATTTGCTAAAAACCATTAATAAGGTACTAAGTGTAAGTTGAGGCTGAATAGGCTGGACAACATATAATACCATTTCTAAAATTTTTTTTAAAGATTTATTTATTTTGGGGGGAAAGGGGCAGAGAAAAGGAGAGAGTCTTAAGCCGACTCCACACTGAGCACAGAGATCCATGTGGGGCTTGATCCCCCAACTCCTGAGATCACAACCTGAGCCAAAACCAAGAATTGGATGCTTAATCGACTGTGCCACCCAGGTGCCCCTAATGCTGTTTTGAACACTTAGCATGGCTGTTATCATTATTACAACCCTCAATTTATGAATGAGGAAAATAGGCTCAGAGAAGTTATATAACATTCACAAGGTCACACAGCTAGTTTGTAAGTTCTTGGGAGCTGACCACTTCCAAAGGGTAAGCTAAACATCTGTCTTATCTAGCAGTGGAATCCCCAAATCCTAGCAAAGTGCCTGGTACATGGCAAGAGGCATAAATACGTTTATGGAATAACTTAATGTCTGATATAAAGCTTATGCCATTAACTAATACATTAAATTCCCCTCCAAAGTTATACTTGGGTGGGCAAAAGGCACTTTATCAGCATATTCACAGCGGCAGGCACAGATTCTGAATCAAAAGTGGCATCAAAAAAGACCCAAAATGTAAGGTAAGCCCTTACCTCCCAGCACTGTAGTTGTTATCAGCTTAAAGCAGACAATTACAAGATGTTTTATGTAAGCCTCATGGTATCTACAAAGCAAAAATATATAGTAGATACACAAAAGATAAAGAGAACAGAATCTAAGCATACCACTATAGAAAATTATCAAATCACAAAGAGAACGAGAGGGAAAAACAGGAGCAAAGAAAGTATAAAACAGCTAGAAAATAATGAAAGAATGGTAATAATAATAGTAAGCCTACACCTATCAAATATTACTTTAAGTGTAAATGGACTAAATTCTCCAACCAGAAGACATGGAGGGGCTAAAAACAAAAAACAAAAAACAAACAAAAACAAGATCCAACTATATGCTGCCCTCAAGAGACTCACCAGCTTTTTTTTTTTTTAAGTATTTTATTTATTTATTTATTTGATAGAGAGAGAGAGAGAGAGATCACAACTAGGAAGAGAGGCAGGCAGAGAGAGAGGAGGAAGCAGACTCCCTGCTGAGCAGAAAGCCCGATTGGGGCCTCCATCCCAGGACCCTGAGATGATGACCTGAGCCAAAGGCAGAGGCTTTAACCCTCTGAGCCACCCAGGCGCCCAAGACTCACCAGCTTTAAGGACACACACAGACTGAAAATTAAGGAATGAAAAAAGATGTTCCATGCAAATGGAAGCCAAAAGAAAGCAGAAATGACTGACTTATACCAGACTGAAGAGACTAAGCCAAAGACTGTTATAAGAGACAAAAAAGGCCGTTATATAATGATAAAGGGACCAATCTGACAGGAGGAACACACCCAAAGGGAGAAATAGCAAATATAATAGTAGGGGACTGCAGTGCCCCACTTTGAACAAAGGATAGATCATCCACATGGGAAATTACCAAAGAAAAAATGGACTTAAACTACATGTTAGACTATTTGAACTTAACAGACATTTACAGAGCATTCTATCCAATAGCAGAAGAATACATACTTTTCCCAAACATACATGGAACATTCTCCAGGACAGATCAAATGTTGGGCAACAAAGCAAGTCTTAATCATTTATGAAAACTGAAATAGTATCACATCTTTTCTGATCACAATGGTGTGAAACTAGAACTCAAGTACAAGAAGAAAACTGGGAAATTTACAAATATGTGGAAATTAAACAACATTCTACTGAATAGCCAATGGGTCAACAAAGAAATCAAAAGAGAAATCAAGGGGTACCTGACTGATTCAGTCAGAAGAGCATGTGACCCTTGATTTCAGTGTCATGAGTTTGAACCCCATGTTGGGGGTAGAAATTACTTACATAAATATTTTTTTAAAGACATTTAAAAAATAACTTGGGAGAAAATAAAATGAAAATATATAAAAATCATCTCACAAAAGTGATCCTAAGAGGAATATTCATAGCAATGAATGCCTAGGTTAATAAAAGAAAAAGATCTCAGGGCAGGTGGCTGGCTCAGTTAGTGGATCATGCAACTCTTGATTTTGGGGTTGTAAGTTCAAGCTCCACATTGGCTGTAGAGATTACTTTAAAAAAATTAAAAAATAGGGGCGCCTGGGTGGCTCAGTTGGTTAAGCAACTGCCTTTGGCTCAGGTCATGATCCCAGAGACCCCGGATCGAGTCCCGCATCGGGTTCCCTGCTCGGCGGGAGGCCTGCTTCTCCCTCTCTCACTCCCCCTGCTTGTGTTCCCTCTCTAGCTGTGTTTCTCTCTGCCAAATAAATAAAATCTTTAAAAAAATAAAATAAGGCGGCGCCTGGGTGGCTCAGTTGGTTGGGCCACTGCCTTCGGCTCAGGTCATGATCCCGGAGACCCGGGATCAAGCCCCACATCGGGCTTCCTGCTCGGCGGGAGGCCTGCTTCTCCCTCTCTCAGTCCCCCTGCTCGTGTTCCCTCTCTAGCTGTGTTTCTCTCTGTCAAATAAATAAAATCTTTAAAAAAAAAATAAATAAAAATAAAAAAATAAAATAAAATAAAATAAATAAATAAATAAATTCAAAAACTCTCAAATCAATAATCTAACTTATACTTCAAGGAATTAGAAAAAGAACAAAGGAAGCCTAAAGTTAGTAGAGAGAAGGAAATGTATATACTCTGGTTTCTCTTCAGATCACATAACTCTTTACCTTTTACTAAAGGAAAAAAAAAAAGGAAAGAAAGAAAAGAGTAAAGAAGACAATAGAAAATTCAGTTGGGCGCCTGGGTGACTCAGTGGGTTAAAGCCTCGCCTTCTGCTCAGGTCATGATCTCAGGGTCCTGGGATCTAGGTCCACCATCAGGCTCTCTCGGCTGGGAGCCTGCTTCCTCCTCTCTCTCTGCCTGGCTCTCTGCTTACTTGTGATCTCTCTCTCTCAAATAAATAAATAAAATCTTTTAAGAAAAAAAAAGAAAGAAAGAAAGAAAAGTTCAATAAAACTAAGAACTGTGATTTTTTTTTTTTTTTGAAAAGACAAAGCTTTGGCTAGACTTACTATGAAAATAAGAAGGGGCGCCTGAGTGGCTCAGTTGGTTAAGCGACTGCCTTCAGCTCAGGTCCTGATCCCAGAGACCTGGGATGGAGCCCCACATCGGGTTCCCTGCTCAGTGGGAAGCCTGCTTCTCCCTCTCTCACTGCTCTCTCTCGCTTGTGTTCCCTCTCTCGCTGTGTTTCTCTCTGTCAAATAAATAAATAAAAATCTTAAAAAAATAAAAAAAGAAAGAAAAAAAGAGGACTCAAAATCAGAAACTAAAATAAAAAGACATTACAACTGATGGTAAACAAATGAATCACAAGAGACTACTGTGAACAATTACCACCAAAAAATTAGACAAGCTAGAAGCAATGGATAAATTCCTAGAAGTACACAGCCTACCAAGGCAATCATGGAGAAATAGAAAACTTAAACAGACTGATAACCAGCAAAGAAATTGACTCAGTAATCAAAAACCTCCCAACAAACAAAGGTCCAGGAACAGATGACTTAAATGGTGAATTCCACTAAGCACAGAAAAATTAATACCAATTCTTCTCCACAAAAAAATTAAAGAGGAGGGGTGTGTGACTGGCTCAGTCAGTGGAGCAGGCGACTCAGCCCTGAGCTTGTGAGTTTGAGGCCCAAGCTGGGTGTGGAGATACCTTAAAAAAAACAAAATCTTGGGCGCCTGGGTGGCTCAGTTGGTTAAGCGACTGCTTTCAGCTCAGGTCATGATCCTGGAGACCCAGGATCGAGTCCCGCATCGGGCTTCCTGCTCGGCGGGAAGCCTGCTTCTCCCCCTCTCACTCCCCCTGCTTGTGTTCCCTCTCTAGCTGTGTTTCTCTCTCAAATAAATAAATAAAATCTTTAATAAAAAAAAAAAAAAACCAAAATCTTATAAAAAAATTTTTAAAGAGGAAGACCAAATTCATTTTAAGAGGCCAGCATTACCTTGATACAAAAACCAAGAAAAGTAAGATATAAGCCAATATCCCTGATGGATATAGATGCAAAAATCTTCAACAAAATATTAGCAAAGTGAATTCAACAATACCTTAAAAGAATCATACATAATCAAGTGGGATTTATTCCAGGGATGCAAGCATGGTTCAACATTTGCAATCAATGTGATACACCACATTAACAAATGAAGGATAAAAATCTATGATCATCTCGGGGCTCCTGAGTGGCTCAGTTGGTTAAGTGACTGCCTTCGGCTCAGGTCATGATCCTGGAGACCCGGGATCGAGTTCCCTGCTCCGCGGGAGGCCTGCTTCTCCCTCTCTCACTACCCCTGCTTGTGTTCCCTCTCTCGCTGTTTCTCTCTGTTAAATAAATAAATAAAATCTTAGAAAAAAAAAAAAACTATGATCATCTCAATAGATGCAGAAAAAGTATGTGATAAAATTCAATATCCATTAATGATTTTTAAAAACCTCTCAAAGTGGCTAAGAGGGACTCTACTGCAACATAATAAAGGCCATATATGATAAGCCCACAGCCAACATCAGACTCAAGGGTGAGGAGCTGGAAGCCTTTCTTCTTTTTTTTTTTTTTTTAAGATTTTATTTATTTGACAGAGAGAAACACAGCCAGAGAGGGAACACAAGCAGGGGGAGTGAGAGAGGGAGAAGCAGAGAGTGGAGAAGCAGGCTTCCTGCCGATCAGGGAGCCCAATGTGGGTCTCGATCCCAGACCTCCAGGATCATGACCTGAGCCAAATGGAAGCCTTTCTTCTAAGATCAGTAGCAAGACAAGAAGGCCCATTCTTGCCACTTTTATTCAATATAATATGGAAATTCTAGCACAGCAATTAAGCAAGAAAAAAAATACAAGACATCCAAGTTGGAAAGGAAATAAAACTCTCTATTTACAAATGACACAATATTATATAGAGAAAACTCTAAAGACTCTGTCAAAGACCTATTAGAGAACAAATCAACTAATTCAGTGAAGTTATAGGACACAAGATTAATATATAAAACCCAGTTATGTTTCTGTACACTAGTAATGAACTATCAGAAGGAGAAATTAGGGTAACAAACCATTTACAACTGCATCAAAAAGAATAAAATACCTAGGAATAAATTTAACGAAATGCAAGATCTATACATGAAAGCCATAAGACATTGATGAGAGAAATTGAAGAAGACACAAATAAACGGAGATATTCCATGTTCATGGTTTGGAAGAGACATCTATACTCCCATGTTCACTGCAGTATTATTTACAGTAGCCAAGACAGAAACAACCTAAGTATCTATCAAAAGGTGGCTGGATAAAAAAAATGTCCATACACCATATTATTATTCAGCCATGAGAAAGAAGGAAATCCTGCCATTTGCAAAAATGGATGGATCTTAAGGGCATTATGCTAAGTGAAATAAATCCAGGGCCTCTGGAAGGCTCAGTCAGTTGGGCATCTGCCTTCAGCTCAGGTCATGATCCCAGGGCTCTGGGATCAAGCCCCACATTGGACTCCCTGCTCAGCGGGGAGCCTGCTTCTCCCTCTCCCCAATGCCTGTGCTCTCTCTTTTTCTCTCTCTGTCTCTCAAATAAATAAAATCCTAAAAAAAAAATAAGAAAAAAAGAAAGAAATCAGAGAAAGAGAAATACAACTCATCCCTTAGATGTATAATCTTTAAAAAAAAAAAAAAAAGCACAGAACCAAAGGGGAAAAGTAGTTGCCAGCATCTGAAGGCTGGTGGAAATAAGAAGGAGTAGGTAAAAGGGTATAAATTTCAGCTATAAGATGAATAAGGTCTGAGGATCTATCGTTGATATCACTGTATTGTGTAATTGAAATTTGCTAAGAAAATAGAACTTAAATATTGTCATTAAAAAAAAAAAAAGTGAGGTGGAGCTCCTGGCTGGCTTAGTTGGCAGAAAATGTGACTCTTGATCTCAGGGTCATGAGTTTGAGCCCCATGTTGGGTGCAGAGTTTACTTAAGTAAATAAAAACTTCGAAAAAAAAAAAGCAGTAAGGTGATGTGTTAATTATCTAGATGGAGGAATCCTTTCAAAATGTATATATACATATCAAATCACCATAATGTACACTTTAAATATCTTAGCATTTTATATGTCAGTTGTTTCAATAAAGCTGAAAATCTAAAAATAAAAATATAAAAATCAAAGAGACAATAACATAGGGTGACAGGAATATGAAGACAAGCACGCACATTTTTTTTTAAGATTTTTATTTATTTATTTGACACAGAGAGAGACAGCTAGAGAGGGAACACAAGCGGGGGAAGTGGGAGAGGGAGAAGTAGGTTTCCCCGCCAAGCACGGAGCCCGATGTGGGGCTCAATCCCTGGACTATCGCAACCTGAGCCAAAGGCAGATGCTTTAACGACTGAACCACCCAGGCGCCCCAAGACAAGCACATATATTGTTCTGCCTTCTTATCTTGTTGGTGAGAATGTAAAATGGTGCAGCCACATTGAAAAATCATGGCAGTTTCTTAAAATGGAACACATAACTTTACCAAAGGGTCCAGCAGTTCTATCCCTAGGCATCTAACCAAGAGAAATGAAAGCATTGATCACACAGACTTGCACAGGGATGTTGTCTGCAGTGTTATCCATCATAACCAAAAAGTGGAAGCAATCGCAAGGTCCACCGGCCTGTGACAAGGCGAGCGAAGTGTGGTATAGCCACACACGACGACACACTGCTCAGCACTAGTAGAATGAAAGACGGCTCCTAGCTACAACACAGATGAACTTCAAAAACATTGTGAAGTGAGACAAACCAGTCACAAAAGATCTTATATTATGTAATCCCACTTGGATGAAATGTCCAGAATGGCCAGATTTGTAGACAGTAGATCAGTGGTTGCCTGGTCCTTGGGGTAGGAATGGAAATGACTGTAAATAGTAAGTGAGATCTTACCAGGGTGATGGACAAGTTCTCAAGATTGGCTCATGGTGAACCAGGTACATTAATAAAAGATGATTGATTGTATATTTATAACTGGTGAATATTATGATATGTTATCCTACCTCAATAAAATTACCTTTTTAAAGAATTTATTTATTTGTTATAGAGAGAAGGAGCAGCAGCAGGGGAGGGGCAAGAAGACTGAGCAAGATGCCCAACATGGGGCTCCATTCCATGCCCCTGCTGGGAGCTCAAGGCAGATGCTTAACCAACTGAGCCACCCAGGTGCCCCCCTCAATAAAATTATTAAGAAAAAAAAAAGATCTGGAGGGGCACCTGGGTGGCATCTGCCTTTGGCTCAGGTCATGATCTCAAAGTCTCAGGATCAAGACCCCTGCTTCTCCCTCTCTCACTCTCCCTGCTTATGTTCCCTCTCTCGCTGTGTTTCTGTCAAACAAATAAATAAAATCTTAAAAAAAAAAAAAAAAAAAAAAAAAAAAAAAAAAAAAAAGACCTGGAGACTTTGGGCCAAGATATCCCAGTGAGTTGTCTCTCTCAAGGATTCAAGATCAAATTAAGACAAAAAGTTCAAAGCAAAAAGTTACTAGAAAAAAAATTTTTTAATTTGTTATAGAGCCCTGTATTAATTTTAAAAAGTTACTAAGTAGATCCCACTAAGAATTTCAAGATTCAGTTTTTAGGTTTCCATTCAGTCATCACTAGCCAGATAAATGAAGAAAACTTCCAGTTGGATTTCCAACTATATTTTCTTGATAGAGAGGAAAGGGGGAAGAGAACGTGGTGAGGAACAGTGTTTACCTCCTGAAATGTGTTCCTTCTTCCTACATGTGATGCTTTTGTCCTTACTGACAAATCTCTGATATGCTCTTCGATCAGTCTCCCTAACTTAGTTTAATCGGCCTCCCCCTGGGTTTGATTTTCTCCATCCCATTGGCCCCACCCTTCTACTCATAGACCAGTTCTCCTCCCGGGTTCATTTTCCCTTGTTCTCTGGCTCCTTTTTCCTGGGCCTCCCCGCCTCCTCTAGTCCTTCTTCCTAGTCCTCCTTGCTAAGTGGAGAACCAGAGATAAATATACTCGTCTGTTCCTTTCGGAGTCCTGTCTGGTTCTCCTGGCTGGTGGAAGGTGCTGGAATGTGACTTCAGCACATTCCAGTCAACCCGAACCCGGTTAGAGAAGAATGAGCCCTTGCACAATTAGGGGGAGTGTTTTATGGCCTGTTATTGTTACTCTTACATTGTCTGACTTTTCAAAGAAAGAGAGGATTAATTATTGACGAAGTCGAGATGAAACTTTCACTAAAATACTTCACACTTAGGGGAAAAAGGGACCTATAAACCAAGCATTTTGAGGAATTTTTTAAAAGAGTGTCTCCATTCTTAATTTTCATTTTTCTCAAACATTCTAAAATCGAAAGAAAGCCTCTGTGTGAGAGGGAACCATTAAAACTTTTATTTATATTTATATATATATATATATATTAAAGATTTTATTTATTTATTTGACAGAGAGACAGTGAGAAAGGGAACACAAGCAGGGGGAGTAGGAGAAGGAGAAGCAGGCCTCCCGCTGAGCAGGGAGCCTGATGCAGCGCTCCATCCCAGGAGTCTAGGATCATGACCTAAGCCAAAGGCAGATGCTTAATGACTGAATCACCCAGGCACCCCACCATTAGAACTTTTAAAAATATACTGTAATTTTTCAACTTTTTTTCTAACTGCAAATAGATATAAATGAATAGTAAATTTCTTTTAATGTCTGGTAATTTTTTACAGCCTATAGAGGAACTTTCATGAGTAATCATAAATTTCCTTTCCTTCCAGAGTGCTTGTGTGAAAAGAACATTCCATAAGAAAGAGATTATAATCATTGGTGGTAATTACACAAAACTCTGAATCATTAGACACTATTAATTGTCTGAAATATAACTAGAAGAAAAATAAACATCAGGAGGAAATCTAGCATGACTACAATTAAGTTTAATTATGATCCCTCCAGTCTATAAGAAAAATCTCAAAGTCAGTGTTTCAAAATTACCCAATTAACTTTTAAGTAACTTTTTAGTAATCTTTAAATCACTTTTTAGTTATTTAACCAGCTAACAATCTTTCAATTTAACGGATATGACTCCAAAACTCCTTTTACCCCATTTTTTCTGATGCCATTTTTAAAAAAATCTGTGGTGTTCATGCCATTAACATTTGATAGGAATTCACTCAAGTAGAACATTTCCACAGGAGCCCGCACTCTGACCATCACACCCAGACAAATGGCTGCAGAATCCCGAGCCGATGGCCGGCGCCTCAGAGCCTTTCTCAGTGACTTCTGAGCCGTCACCTGCCCCCCTCCCCCAGCTCCACACACCCACACCCCAGAGCCTCTGTTCTTTCTGCCCTAGGTAAATACACCCATTCCCAGATTTGGGATCCTTCCCAAATTTGAAACAATCTACATGACCCCTCCCTGCCTGTCCCCAGGCCACCTACAACAGCAACTCAAGTTCCCCATACCTCACTTCTGAAATGTCTCTCACCCCTCCTTTCATCTCTGCACCACCCGCTAGGCATCCCTCGGTTGCTTGCCACCACCGGTCAGCTGACCTCCAGACTCCCTCCACCTCTATCTGCCAGGCACTCTGAGACCAGCATGCTCGCTCACAAGCTCACACACCATCTCACTGCTGGCCTTCAAACCTCCATGAGGCTCTTTTGCCTGGTGAACAAGTTAACCTCCCGTGCCTGGCATCCAAGAACTTCTGGAAATATCGTTGGTCCGGGGGCACCTCACATGACTCCACTACTGCACTTTCTACTTCCATCAGAGTAGTTCTGTGTGTGTCCCCCATACTTTGTTTTTGCCTTCCCTACTGGGCATAAGCCTTTCTCAAGCATCTCTATCTGCTGGCTTTGACCTGCTTTGAATGCCTTCCCCAGGAAACATTCCAGAAGAATTTGCCTTCGGCAGGGAATGATTTCCAGCCTCACCTTCATTCTTGCAGCAATGAGCTTAAACTTCTAGAAGCATGGTCTTTTATTTTTAGAGCCATACCTTTCCTCTCCAGACTGAAAACTCTACAACAGCAAGCAAAATGTTTTCATCCGCTTTTGACATAATAGACAACAAAATACAGTGGAAAGAATATGGATCTTAGAGCCAGCAAGTTTGTTTGAATCTTGATTCCACCGCTTACCGCTTGCGTTGCCTTGAGGAATTGACTTACCCACTTAGAGCCTGTTTTCTCATCTGTAGAATGGGGATGATAAGTAATACTAACATTAGCCTTTAGTGAAAAATGATACAGTATATATTCAAGATATGTCCTTCAAAAAGTATTCGTTTGACCACTTCTCTTTGGATGTCAGTGTCTATGCTATGCTTTGTGCATGGTAAGTGCTCAATAATAACAAAGGCAAAAGGATTTTGCTATTTGTCTGGCTTGGGTTGGTAGCCTTAACATCTCCATCCCGCCCACAAATGATGCTGTAGGCGCACCATCTGAATGGCCGCCCCCGAAGTCCTGTAGGCCTGCATTCCAGCCTGCCTCGGTGGTTTTCAAAGGCCCTCCAGAGTTTCTTATTTATGGGGTGCAGGGTGAGGCCAAGTACAAGCTCTGGCAGCAACTGTTTTCTGTGGCTAGAGTGGAGCATGACTGGCAATCCCTCAGCTTGATGATTTGCTGAGAAAAACCTGCCTGGTTTTGGTTTCAGTTTCATTTCAGTTCCTTTTTATCTGTTGCCCTCACTACAGAGAAACCCTCCTCAAGGTACTTCCCAGGCCCCATCTGAGTCTAGGCTGGGAACTGTGCTCTGGGAAATAAGGTAATGAGAAACATGTATCAAAAATGCAGAGGATATCTATCAACAGAGAAGCAATGGGTTTGGATTTATTAATGTATTTTTTAAAGGTTTTATTTATATTTTAAAGGAGAGCAGGAGGATGGGAAGAGGGGGAGGGAGAGGGGCAAGCAGACTCCTTGCTGAGCATGAAGCCTGACATGGGGCTCCATCTCACGACCCTAAAATCACGACCTGAGCTCTTACTGACTGTGCCACCCAGGTGCCCCATTAACATATTTCAATAAAGACTTCAATATAGCTCTTGTCTTGCAGTCACTGCAGTAATACATGCCACTGAGTTGACTGCGATGGATGATTTATATGGGTCTGTGTGTCCCTTTCGCTGTACTCACTCAGTTTTCCTGTTGTATTGGAATTTGGGTGGAAAGAAGGGGAGAAGGAGTCTAAAAAATATATCAAGCTACTTTTAAACTTCAGAGTACAGAAAAGTCTCCAGGACCCATTGCTGATTATGCAGAGGAACACTGGAAATATTTGAGTTCATTCCATTAAACGTCCGATCCTTGATTTCACCATAGGTCCTGATCTCAGGGTCATGGGATCAAGCCCCACATCAGGCTTCTCACGCAGTGGGTACTCTGCTGGAGCTTCTCTATCTCTGCCTCTCTGCTCCTAGTGCACATGCACACAAACTCTCTCTCAAATTAACTAAATCAATCTTTTTTTAAAAAAGGTCTGAGATGGTAGATACCATAGCAAAGAGGAGATCAGGAACATGGTTTCATTCATTTATTCATTCATTCTTGCCTCTATTGAACAAATATTTATTCAGTACCTCCTACGTATCAGGTACTGGTAGGAGATATGAATATTAATAAGATAAAGTTCTTGCCATGACAATGGCACAATGGTAATCACATAATATATAAATGTATCAGATAAAATTTATCCAATGTTAAATTTATTTTGGTTTGAAAAAATAAGTGAGTAAAGTTCTTGCTTTCAGGGGATTTGTACTCCAAATAAGTCAACAATTCCCACAAACATTTATTGGCTGTGTTCGGTGTGTAGGACACAGAGCCAGCCATTGGATTAGGAGGATTAGGTGAGATGCTCCCTTGGGAAGTGATGATAACCAATTACTCAGAAGACACTCATGTGTTTGGCACTCTGCTAGGTTCTCCAGACACAGAGATTAGTTAACATGGGCTGGTCCTGAGGCCTTGGAGATTGGGAGCACAAGAGATAGTTGAACAACAAATTCGAATACAATGTGGAGATCTACATGCAGTGTTTGGGGAGCATGGGCGAGGATGAAGCTGAAAAAACATGCCGGAGCCAGACTGTGAAGACATTGACTGCCATGGTCAAGGGCGAGGACTGCACTTTGTGGGCTGTGCAGCCTTAGAAAGTCTTGGAGGAAAAGTGGAATGATCAGATTGGTGTTCTGGAAGTGACCTGGAGACAGGCCAGTTCAGAAGCTATTCTGATAGTCTAGGCAACTGATAATGAAAGCCAGAGCTAGGATTGTGACAATGAAGATGAAATGAGAAGTCAAATTCAAGACTTCCAGAATCAGAAATGGCAAGATACAGAAGAGGAAGGATGTGGGGGGGAGAGGAAGGAGGAACCGAAACTCATAAGACCTAGCTTGGGTGACTGTGCAGGGGAGCCTATTAACCAAGCTAGGAAAGAGAGGAGGAGAGCTCAGTTTGAGGCATGGGAATGAGGGTAGAAATAATGACCTGTTCCAGTTGGTTAGCTATGAAATGTCCAGTTGGAGGATTTATGATCAGTTGGAAATGCAGGTCAGGAGTTCAGGAGCAAAGTTGAAGCTGGATGTGAAGATAACAAGAGATGGTTGAAATTATGGGAAGAAAATAGATGCCCAAGCAGTAAGTAAGGTAAGAAGAAACCAATGAAGGGCACCTGGGTGGCTCAGTTGGTTAAGCTTCTGCCTTGGGCTCAGAGTCCTGGGATGGAGCCATAGGGAGCCTGCCTCTCCCTCTCCCTCTGCCCCTCCCCCACCTGTGCTTCTCTCTCTCGCTCGCTCTATCTCAAATAAATAAATAAAATCTTTTTAAAAAATCAATGAAAGAGACTAGAGAGGACCCATCATCAAAGTAGCAAAAGTAGAATAGGGTGGTATATTTGGAGCCATGGATGAGAGTTTCCAGAAAAACATTAAGTGATCAAAATGTGAGAGCTCAAGAAAGAAGGTTCACCTTTGAAAATTGCATCTCTGTCATGATTCAGACATCATCAATGTGTTCATGATTGTAAATCTGTATTTCTTATCCAGAGCTCTCCTTCAAATTCCAACTCATTCATTCATCCATGTCAACAAAGTGTATAGACTGTTCTTCTATGGGCCAGACACTATGGTGATTGGAAGGCAGTGTTCCACAAAATAGTTGTGATCTTGCTCTCTCGCTCCTGACACACATATTTACAGATACACCAGTGTGATGACATCTATGAGAATAGATAGGAGGGGTCTCTCACCCAGCCCAGGCTTCCTGGAGGGAGCAACATCTTAGCTGAGACATGAAAACACGTTAAATTGAAAAAAACAGGAGGTAGAGAGTTCCGAAGCCTGGCGATGAGAGAAGGCCAGTGTTTTCTGTGAAATGGGGAACTGTAATGTAGCCAGCGGGATGGGGATAGGTGAGTCTGGGTGTGAACAGGGAGCAGACAACACAGGGCTTTGAGAGCTGTGTGTGTTAGTTGGTTAGGACTCATAGTAGCGAACTTAAAGTACACTTGAAATGTTTTCAGTATTTGAGTTGCACTAACGTATCTTTACAATAATCCTAGGAAGTAAGTCCTACTAGAATCATTTATCTAATGGCAGTAGTGGTTCACTGAAAGGTTTGAGTAAGGAATTGGTGTAAGCAGGACGTCCCTACATGAAATATGAAAGTCCTGGGGCGCCTCAGTGGTTCAGTCGTTAAGTATTTGCCCTGCACTCAGGTCATGATCTCAGGGTCCTGAGATCGAGCCCCACATAGGGCTCCTTGCTCATCGGGGAGCCTGCTTCTCCCTCCCCCTGCAGCTCCCCCTGCTTGTGCTCTCAGTCTGTCAAATAAAACTTTTTTTAAAAAAGAAAAGAAATATGAAGTCCTTATCATCACTCTCCCAAGCCAGCCTCTCCTACGTTCTTTGCCTCAGGTCTGATACCACTAGTGCCCCCCCCCTCCCGTTCAGCAAGCTTGGACCCCACCTTTACTCCCCACTTCTAAACACTGACTAAACCTTGCCAATTTTACCTCCAATTCTTTCTGCTCAGTTTCACCTCCTGGCTTCAGAACGTCCTCTGTCTCTCAGGTCACCTCTGTCACAACCTCCTCATAGGCCCCTGTCCTCCTCAAGGTTTCCATTCCTCCTCCTTAAGTCTCTCTGTAACATGCAAACATGACCACCGAAAGCCTCTACTTTCCACATGCCACGCCTTCCCACAGCCCGTGCGTGTGGCTGTAGCCAGGCCCCTCCCAGTGTAAAAGTGGCTGGCTTCCAAGACAGTGACAGGCAGGCCAAGTACCTGGAATGGAACCAGCACTTGCTACTCCCAGGCTCTGCTGTGGGCGCTTTACATGACTTCTCAGTTCTCACAATAATTGTACATGTCAGAATTGGGGAAACTGAGGCATGGGAAAGTTGGAGAACTTGTCAAAGGACACAGGGTTAAGAGGACTCCAGGGGGTATGTCCCTAACCTCCCCTGTAACCTGGGGAGAGCCGAGAAAAGCAGGCCTCATGAGGTATGGGAGGACATGAAATGAAGCCTAATAAAACATGAAGCTGATTTGGCTCTGACCGCTACGACAGCTCTGCTTACCCACCTGGAGAATGACACGTGTACCAAGTCGGGCTCCTCCACATGTGGCCCTGGAGTAGCTTTTTCGAGTCTTCTCTGTCTTCACTTAGCTACGTGGCCCTTCAGCGTCCCAGTCGGGCTTCTGGCTCCCAACCCTCGGCCTGAGTGTACTGTGCGGTATGGCTCTCCCTTACCCTCCTCCTCCTCCTCCAGGCAGGCAGCCCACTGCCTAGCCCAGGCTCTGGAACAAGATGGCACCACCAAAATGATGTTGCACATAGACCACTGGGTTGGTCGGCTCTTCCTAACCCACTTTGGATTTTTTCCTCCCTCTATTCAGTTTTACAATGTTATGCCAATATTGGAACTTGGGTTTTTTTGTTTGTTTGTTTACTGAAACTGACAGAGACAAAGTCTAAATTGGCTCCATTCATTCAGCAAGTCTTTTTTCAAGTCCTTCTCTATGGCAGATTCTGTGCTAGGTGCTGGAATGAGTAAGTGGTATCGACCACCTTAAAGATGGCCCCCTTTTCATTTGCCACTCCAAGAGGGGACAGCGAGGAAACACAGCTGGCGGTCCCGGCCAGCTCCCACAGCAAGCCGCATACAACTGGATCCCTGCACAACACAGAGAATTCTAATTGTCTGTCTACATGTCTGTCTTCACCCTAGACCAGATTACCTGAAAGCTGGGACGCATTCTTTTCTCTTGATATCCCAAAGCCCAAAGTGATCATCCGGGGAATGGAAATAAATTTGAGTACTTTTCAGTAACACAGCGGTCAGGTTCCAGGACACATTCCCGTGTGTGCTAACGGCAGACCGAGTACTAGCCACCATGCTTCCCACCCGTTAGTTCAGGGGATCCTCAGGAGCCGATGCAGCAAGAATCAGTATTGGTGGGGCGCCTGGGTGGCTCAGTTGGTTAAGTGACTGCCTTCAGCTCAGGTCATGATCCCGGAGACCCGGGATGGAGTCCCACATTGGGCTCCCTGCTGGGCGGGAAGCCTGCTTCTCCCTCTCTCACTCCCCTTGCTTGTGTTCCCTCTCTGGCTGTGTTTCTCTGGTTCTCTCTGTCAAATAAATAAAATCTTAAAAAAAAAGAACCAGTATTGGCTCCATTTTCCAGATGAGGAAGCAGGGCGAAGAGAGCGTAGGGACTTGTCCTAAGACCATCTTCCATGCAGAGCACCCCTGTATTCCTCTGGTTCCACTGTTAGTCTAATTTTAGTCTTAATTTAGCTACAACCTGAAATTCCCTAATCCTACCAAAATCTCCAAATCTTTGTGTATCTCTCTGGTACGTGGCCTGCTTGTTTGCAAAAATGTTTCCAAGCATGTTGTCATTATCATTGCTACTCCCAGCAGAAGAGTGGAATTCTGTTTTATGCTCATGCAAGGTTTAAAAGGAGACCTGGGTGTGTACACGTATTACAGACATGTGTGGGGGTAGGGGAAGGGGATTGGGGAAAGACAATTTTTCGAGCAAAGTCAGATTTCTCTCTTTTGTAGCCTCATCATTTTTGTAGCATTTAAATCCCAACGACAAAACCAATCTTCGCTTCTCCAGCTCCTCTGTCCTCCCACTTTAAAAGGAAGAAACTCTTCCCCACACCACCACCACCCCCATACACACCCCCAACTGGATTTAGATAAGCCTAGAGCCAAAACCACCCTGTAGATTGCAGAACAATTGGCCTTCAGGTGGGACCTAAAGAAACACTTGAATTCTTAGGGGTCACCTGAGTGCCTTTGGGAGCACCTCCCCCGTTCTCCCTGGGGGAGTTTCTCTCTCTCCTCTCTCTCTCCCTCTCTCCCCCTCTCCCACCCTCATTTATCTATGTAAAGGTACTTCAGAGACTACTTGCTGACTCCCCGCAGATAGCCAGCCCACAGTCCCCACCCCTCCCACCCACACCCTCAGCACCCAGGATGAGTCCCCGCGGGGCCTGTTACCCTACACCCAAGACTGTGTGGGGGAGGGCCAGGCTTGGGCGACTCTGCTGCCTCCTTCAGGGATCCCCTGTGGCCTCGCAGGCTTCCCTCTCTGGCTGTAAGCAGCAAACAAACTTGCTCCAGCCTTGGACTTCGCTCCGTGGTGTCCTTCCCCCAGCCGCTCTCTCCTCCCTAAGTGCTTTCCTCTCTGGGGCCAGCAAGAACCAAAGTAGCCCTTACATTCCATTTCTGTACCCTACTTCAAAGATACTCCAAGACATAAAGCCGAAACAAACTTTTCATTCACTAAAAACCCAATCTTGGCCGCCTGGGTGGCTCAGTGGGTTAAAGCCTCTGCTTTCGGCTCAGGTCATGATCTCAGGGTCCTGGGATCGAGGCCCCTTGGGTGCCCTGTTCAGCAGGGAGCCTGTTTCCTCCTCTGTCTCTGCCTGCCTCTCTGCCTACTTATGATCTCTTGTCAAATAAATAAATAAATAAAATCTTAAAAAAAACAACAACAACAATCTTTTCCAAAGACGCACTAGTAACCTTATTAGCATTAACTTGAAATATTAGAGCATATATGTTTGTTCATATTCTGTCAAATAAATAAATAAAATCTTAAAAAAAACAACAACAACAATCTTTTCCAAAGACGCACTAGTAACCTTATTAGCATTAACTTGAAATATTAGAGCATATATGTTTGTTCATATTTGTTTATTTCCCTCATTTTTTTAAAGATGTTTTTAGTTATTTATTTGAGAGACAGTGAAAGCACGAGAGATCACAGAGGAAGAGGGAGAAGTAGACTCCCGGCTGCGCAGAGAGCCTGATCCCAGCACCCTGAGATCATGATCGGAGCTGAAGGTAGACTCTCAACTGACTGAGCCACCAGGAGCCATTTCCCTCCTATTTTTATTAAGCAGCTATTGTATGCTTGTTCGGGATGCTGTTCTACACAGATAAAAGTTCTATAAGAACATGCTTTTTTTCAAGAAGCAGGAAGCCCCCCAGAGACAGACAAGTGCCAACATGAAGCTCCCCAGTGCGACATTAGGAGCAGATTGGCACAGGGGTGAAAGCAGCCTAGGAAGGCTTCCAAGGTGTGCTCTCCCGGGCCCTTCCACTTCTCCCTTCTAAGCTCTGCTTCTACCTAAGACAAGGGCAGCAAACCTTGAATTTCACTGAGGCTGAGGCTTCAGCTTATTCCATTGATCACTCCCTGCCTCCCCCATTCTTTCCGTCAGCAGATATTCTTGGGGGCCCATCGTGGTAAGGCCCTGTTCTAGGCACTGGGGAAGTGGTGGTAACAGATCGTGACCTCTGGGGGCTAACATTCTCATCGTCCAGCAGTCTGGATGTAGAAAGGTAAACAAGCAAACGTAAAACGAGTTCAGATGGTGCTAGGTGCTGAAAAGATGTAGGCGGCCATAGCTAGAAAGCCCCCCAGAAGTAAGAGGGTTGGGCCCGTTCTGCAGGAAGGAGGGGGCAGGGAGGGAGAGCATGTGAGGGTGAGCCCAAACGCACAAGCAAGTCTCCTGTGCAGGAGAAGCAGGCTGGGACAGGGCCAGAAGATGGGCATGTGCCTGGCATGCTGGAGGAGCAGAAGGAAGACCAGTGTGGCTGAGCAGGGAGTCGCAGGGTCCCAGGGAGAATAGGAATGGGAGGCGCTAAGGTCACACGTAGGACGGGTGAGGTCGCAGGGGCCTGGTAGGGACAAGAGGCAGGGATTTGATCCTAAGGGCAACAACTTAGGAGGGAGTGTGCAAAGTTGGACATTTTCAGTTCATTGTTTTGGAAACAATATAAAGCTTACCCTGTACTAGGCTCTGGTGTAACTATTTTGTAACATGTTGTCGCATACAATCCTTACAACAACCCTGGGAGGGAGGTATTCTGATCCATTTTGGGGAGGAGAAACTGAGGCCTTAGAAGATGAAGTAGCTTGCCCCAGGCGGACTCAGCTGCTTATCAGAACTTGAAAGGCAGGCTTCTGGGTCCTGGGTCCTCACATTTGACTGGTATTCCCGACCTCACAGGAGGCTGTAGATCCGTTAGTAAATGGTGTTTTAAAAACAGAAGGAAAAAAAAAATCCCTTCCCTCTTTTGTCTCCAGCCAGGTTTTTCAAATTCTCAGAAAGCACTTCTTTGTCAAAGAGTCAGGGAAACTCTTAAAATCATTCACACATTCTTTCAATAGGTTTATCCCGAGAGGCCAAGAAGTTTCTAGGCCCACTTGCCCGAGGCCTGGGCAGGAGCTGCTGGTGTCCCGTTTTGTAGGTTTTAAATGCCCTCAGTTAAATGCTCGGAAGACTATAAACCTTTCTTTGTCCTAGTTGGGACTTTTAGAAATGTTAACTTTTGCCCTGGTATCTCTCGCCTTTGAAATTCTGATTCACCCCGTAGCACTTCCTCCGTATTCATGGTTGTGAAGGCCGCACTTGTCCCGGCCGCCGGGAGCTGATGCTGGGGACAGATCTGCGGGCGGCTAGCCCCGGGCGGCTCCTCGGCGTGCGCACCGTTCGGGGGCGAGCTGCGGACCCGGAAGGTCCGGATGGGGCCGGCTCGTCCGCCCCGGCAGCGGGCTCTGGGGGACCCACTGGGCAACTTGCGCGGGCCTCCCCGCCAGAATAGCAGCCCCGCACCTTATCAGCCGGCCGGGCGGCTTGGCCGGGCGACGCCGAGTAAAGCCTGGGGTGAGCGTTGTGACGCCGTTCGGAGGACCTCCCTTGGGTGCCTCACAGCAGGGAGCCGGGGCCAGCCGGGAAAGTTTCACCATCGACTCTCCGAACGCGCTGCGAACCTGGATAAGATCACCGCGCAGCGGGGCTGGACGCGGCCCGAGCTTCCACGTGCTGGCGGGACCGGCTCAGAAGCTGCACAGCCTCGGGGCGAGGACGGGGCTGGGCCAACGGTTCTGAATTCCTTCCCGGGCCGGGACGCAGGAATTGGGGATGGCCATGCGGTGGGTGGCGGCGAGCTCCAAGGAGCCCCTTGTGGGTGGAGAGGCTGCTCAGCCCCATACGGGCACCGCGGTAGGAGGTAGGGGAAACGGGCGGCCAGTCCTCCACCATCGCCCCCTAGAACACGCACCTTGAGGCCTAGCTCCTTCCCAGGAGACTGCCATCCAGTCATCTCTCTAGAGCCGCAGGCACCTGGTGTGGGAAAGATGCTGCTCCTGAGGGGTGTCCCCATATGAGCCCATCCAAAGCCAGCTGAATATAAAGACTGAATTGGAAATAAAGACTGTCATAAGATGCAGGGATTAGTGATTCCTTAAATAATCATTTAGATTAATTATGTCTTAAAACAAGTGAAAAATGTCATCAGCCTTACTTGTTAACTGGTCTATGCTTTTACCCACATTAGACTTGAATTCCCTCTGGTCGCATATTAAACATTTTTATTCTATTAGCTACACAATTTAGCAGCATACATTACGCCTCAGGGTAGATCCATGTACCTTATGGGAGTTTTTAAAAATTAAATATGATTATTTTATCACTCCTCCCCCCCCACACCCAGTAGGTTGTTGTGGACAGAGCTATCTAGAAAGCCTCCCTGGAGACTTCCCTCTCAGGCCAGGACAGAGGTCCTCTTTCCTTCCCCACTGCAGAGAGCTTCCTAAGCATACCTTCCTTCCAGCCCCCAGCCTGGAGAAGCGCCCAACTCCTTCTTTGCTGCCCAGCAAATAAAACCCAAACTCTGAAGCCTGCCACGGAGGGTCTCTTTCCCGGCCTTTTCTGCTCTTGTAGGTTTCTTAACCTGTCCAAACCTGCATTATCCGTTTAAAAACCTCAGCCCATGATCCCAGTGGGTCCAATGTGCCTTTGGAGAACTGCATGTGACCTCAGGAGAGACTGCCTCGCAGGCCTCCAGGCCTACAGAGTTTTCAGAAAATGCGACTTCTGTTTCTGCCTCCTGAGCACACATTGCCCTCTGGATTAGATTACTTATTCTTAAATTTACTGACACTTTCCTGACTGCCCACTTGCTGAGGTCTGCTTGCATGCTCAACCTTCCATGATCCCCACACCGTCCTCACTGCCTGTCTTTGCTGGCCTTTTTTACCTTTATTCGTGTGATTGTCTCGTGAACATCGGGCTCCCCCGTTAAACTACACGAATTCTGTAGGGACAGTGGTCCCTCGTGCTCCAAACAGGGTCTGACTCACACAGTGGGCTGTTTGGAAAGTACATTTTGGACGCTATGGGCCCAGTTTGACGTATCATCACTTCCTAATGTTTTCCATCTTTCCCAACCTACCTCAGCGGCTGGTCTGTTTTCACACAACTCACAGGAGCTCGCTCAACGATTACTTAGGAATAAATATTACCCTCTTACAATGGCACATATTTGCAGTGTGAACATCTGTGGCTTATAAGGACCAAGGAAGAAGAAGGAGAGAAGGACTGAAAGGAAAATAACAAGATAATGAGCAGTGATGTTCAGAGTGATAATGAATGACTTTAAGGATCCCAGAGCTAGGAAAGTGGGGAGGGTTGTGTCTCCAAGGAAATTACAGAACTAACTGGCCCCCTTACCCACGAAAGCCAATACCAGTCAAGGGATTCTTACCCTGTCTAAATGCAACCATCGACTATTTTTGGAAGCTCATTAAAGTATTTTCAGGGTTTATTGTGACTTGGCTTAATTTCTGCCTTCAAAATCTAACCACTATCATCCCCATAAAATTGAACTCCACTAAATTATAAGCACTTGGAGGCAAAATCAGGGTCTTTTACATCTTGGTGTGGTCATAAGTCATAAAGATGGAACATTTAGAAATCAATGTATCTTCTGGTGATAATCAGCCAACACTCTTTTAGGGAATGCTCTTTGGCTATATATCAAAACTTATTGAATTAACTAACATACATTTGTCAAAATTTGGTACTATTTAGTCTCATCAATGAATTTGAAATTTTAAACATGGGCTTGTGAAGACTCCATTGTGCTGTAAGTATGCTAGATTTTGCCAAGCACTGATAACATTTTTGGCATAGTTTCAGTTCTTAGTGGTATTGCATATTTATTACCTAAATTACATGAGCTATCCATGCTTCCTGTAAAAAAAAAAAAAAAAAAAAAAAGAAGAAGAAGAAGAAGAAAGAAAGAAGGGATACACTTACACAAAAAGAAGAAAAAAATCAAGTAAGATTCAATTACCCAAAGATAAGGATTATTAATATTTTGGTTTGTAATTACCCATACTTTTAAAAATCTGTGTGTGTGTGTGTGTGTGTGTGTGTGTGTGTGAGTGTTCTCCTTTAATGAATACTTTAAAATTACATTGATGGTTATAAAAACGAATCCTAGAATGTTAGCAGTGAGCAACTGTAGCCTAAGCCCTTCATTTGACAGTTGCAGAAACTGCAAGATTCTTTCCTGAGGGTTGAACATGGCTGGACTATAATTATAGCAGCTTTGAAAATGTGAGGCCTTTGGGTCCCAGAATATAATTCATGTTTTTGCTTGTTCAAATCATAGTCACACAGGGCTCCACAGACACTGTGTTCTAGAATAACAACAAAAAATACACAACAGGACAGAAAGGAGGAAATCAGATCGATCCAGGTTCATAACAGTCAGATAATGCTCTTATCAGACTGCTAATGAAGTCACTTATTCATGTTAGAAAAGTACTTTCAACCAAGAGACAGAAAACTGCATTGTGATTCCCACCCTACTACTGACAAGACTCTAGTAACCTTTCTCTCTGTGCCTATTTCCTCATCTGCAAAGTGGGAAGTATCCCATTTTTCATTTCTATTTTCTATAAACCAAATGAAACACAGAATGTTAAAGTATTTTTTCAATGTAAAATGCCATGCAGAGTAAGGTGCTGTTGAAAATGAGCAGCGTTGTGCTTGATGCATAGAGGAAATGGGCTAACAAACCATAAATCTGTGTCTTCTCTGAGGCTACCAAGCTCTTCTCTGCTTGGTATCCTTCTCAGTTTGAATTAATGCTCTGTGTGTGTGTATGTGGTGTGTGTGTGTGTGTGTGTGTGTGTGTGTGTGTGTGTGTGTGTGTGAAAGAGAAGGAGAGAGAAGGAGAGGGAGAGAGAGAGAGATTTTATAGCCCTATATTCATTTTCTTCATTGAATATATGAAGGAATTATTTCCTTCACACAACTATCACACTGCATTCTCACTCTTGCTTTCTATTTCTGTTTCCCCACTAGATAATAAACGAATTAATGATGAGGAGATTTGGGGGGGCACTTTAACCCTGCCCCCCATCTCCCTCAGCCCTCCCAAGACAAGTTTCCTCCACTCCTTCACTCAAACTTTGCCAACCAGATTACCTCTCTTAAGCCCTTCCCACACCTACACCTTGCCCTCTTGAGAAGTTTTAGGAGGACCATTGGTTTTTATTTTCCAGCATCGAAAATAGTGCCTAGCAGGTAACACTGTAGACAGTCAGTGAAAGTTGGTTGAGGGATGAATGAAAGAGAACCCAATTATTTGTATCAGTCTTTAAGAATGCTCTCTTCCTGTCAATCAAGACCTCCTTTTATTTAAATCTTTGAAATCTGATCATGGACAGTTTGGGTTTGATTGTTCAGGGAGGGCCATGACTTGTAATAACTTGTGATTTGGTGAAAAAAGAATGAAAATGAGGTACAGGGCCAGGCTGGGGTCAGGCCCTCACCTCCTGGGTTAGCTAGCCCAACCCCCCATCTCCTCAATACGGCTATCACAGATTCTTGCCCTGTGTTTGTTCAGTGAAGCTCAGAATCTTCCTCTTTTGACTCTGAAGTCCAAGTTCTTTTTTCTTTAGCTCTCAAAAAGACAGTATTTTCAAAGTGGTTTTTTATCTCATTGACTGCCTCAAGCCAGTGAAAGTGGGTACTATTATCATCCCCTTTACAGATGAGGAGAGATGCTCAGAGAAGTTCAATAATTTGCTGAAGGTCACCCAGATAATAAGTGACATAGAAGACCCTTGAAATCAAGATCACTGCCTCCAAATAAATGTTCATTTCTCTATACCATAATATAATAATGGTGGACCAGGGAAACACCAATACATTTACTAACTATATGAAGAAACAACAAAAGTCAGCAGAAGGATGGGGCAAAGGAGGCGCTGGGGTTAGTTATGTGTATAAAATTTGCTCTGTACAGAAACATTTTAGAGACTTAATGAATATTATTTGCTGGTAGTATTTATAAGCCTTCAGAGGGCATGCAGTTATACCTTATATTCTGATAGAGTTGAACACAATGCTTTCTGTGTAGGGCTCAGTCAATGGCCACCTGAGTACGCCCCGAGACCACTGGATGAGTTTATTGGGGAACTTTCCTGCCGCGATGGGTAGTTGAGAGCCAGGCTTGTGAAGAGAGATCTGTATGATCTGGTGAGTGCTGCAGGGAGGTTGAAGGATGGGCTGCCATTCCCCAAAGCACTGACTATCACATCCTGGGGACACCATCATCATCAGGAGATACCACAGCATGGTGGAATCCAAATCGAAGAGGTCCCGGACTCCACAAAGGCAGTGAGGGCAAAGAAAAAGGCCTCAGGCCTCTCAGGCTAAGGCCTCGCTCTGCTTCCAGCTTAGCTCTCTTTGGTTTTTTAGTTTCCTCATCTGAAAACACTTTCTAAGATCCCTACAGCTCCACCTAATAGAAAAATATTAACTAAGAATAATACAGATGGTATGCAACCGACAGCTAAAGTCATTTGATGAGTGATTTTGTAAGTTAGCATTTTGGTAAAGTTTACAGGCTCTGGAGGCAGACAGGCTGTGTGTCCCAGCTCAGCTACTTACTGTGTGCATGATCTTAGACAAATTACATAGCCTTTCAGGGCTTCAGGTTCCTCGTTTGTAAAGAAGGATAATAATTCCTACTTCATAAGGTTGTTAGGACAATTAAATAACTTTTAATGTGCTTGGATCAGTGATGACACAGATAATAGATTGTTGGCTATTGTCACTAGCATCAGACCTGTTGAAATTGCATTATCTGTTTGGGATTAGAAAAGTACAAGAATAAGAACCAGGGGTAAGTCAACTTTTTAATTTGTTTGAAGCCGCAGAGGCTGAGATACATGTTAATCAAGGGCAAGAGAAAGACATGAAGTGGTAGGAGAAAAGACCATCGCCATAGACGGTAACCAGAGTCAGGAAATATTTATCAGAAATGCAACAATAAATATGAACAAATAGCTCTTTTAATAGTAGAATTTCAAAATACTGGCAAGAAGAGGAAAAAGAAAAATGACTTTTATTTGGAACAGAATACACTCTCCAAAAATAGACCCACACTTCTATGGTCAGTTAACTTTCAACAAAAGGTGCCAAGTCAGATAATTCAATAAAGAGTCTTTTTAATAATAGGTACTTGAACTATTCGATATTCTATATGGAAAAAAATTAACCTTGACTCTCACTTCACACCATACAAATATTAACTCAAAATGGATCATAGACCTCGATGTAAAAGCTAGAATGAATTCTACTTTTAAAAGAAAATGGTTGTGACGTTAGATTAGGCAAAGACTACTTAAACAAGACACAAAAGAACCAACTCTAAAAGAAAAAAATGATAATGGACTTCATCAAGCTTGAAAATAGTTGCTCTTAAGGATAAGCCTCAAGACTGGATATCTTTTTGCAAAACATATATCTGACCCAACTTATGAAAAGACATAACTCAATAATAACATAAACAATACAATTTTTAAAAATTGCTCAAAGATTTGAACAATATTTCACAGAAGATACCTGAATACAAATAAATACAAATGAAAAAGATGTCCAACATCTAATCAGCACAGAACAGCTAATTAAAACCATAATGAGATATTTTGAATTGATATTAGTAGATACATAAAAGTTTCAAACTGTTGGGACGCCTGGGTGGCTCAGTTGGTTAAGCGACTGCCTTCGGCTCAGGTCATGATCCCGGACACCCGGGATCGAGTGCCACATCGGGCTCCCTGCTCAGCGGGAAGTCTGCTTCTCCCTCTCTCACTCCCCCTGCTTGTGTTCCCTCTCTGGCTGTGTTTCTCTCTATCAAATAAATAAAATCTTAAAAAAAAAAAAAATTTTCAAACTGTTATAAAGATACATAGTGGCATCATTCTTTAAATTTGGTTTGTTGCATACAACGTTGTGAATATATTCTTTGAATATTTATTAGATTTTCTTGAACACCTTTCCTCAAAATATACACAAATGTATTTCAAATACATGTGCTTTTATAACGTTGTGTTTTTAAAATTAGTTTTAACTAATAAGTTTTTAGTGAAAAAAATATCAAACCCACAGGAATGGATAAAATGTAAAGACTGACAATAGTATGGGCACCTGGGTGGCTCAGTTGGTTGGGTGACTGCCTTCGGCTCAGGTCATGATCCCAGAGAGCAGAAATTGAGCCCCACATCAGGCTCCCTGCTGGGCGGGAAGCCTGCTTCTCCCTCTCTCACTCCCCTTGTTTGTGTTCCCTCTCTGGCTGTACTTCTCTCTGTCAAATAAATAAATAAAATCTTTAAAAAAAAAAGACTGACAATAGCAAATGTTGGCAAGAATGTGGAGCCAATGGAACTCATACATTGCTAAGGGGAATGCAAAAGGGTACGGTCACTTGGGAAAATGTTATGGCAGTGCCTTATAGAGTTAAATATATGCATATGAACCAGCTATCCTACTCCTAGGTGACTATGAAAGAGAAATGAAAACATAGGTCAGGTACATGACTGTTCGTACAGTATTATTTATCATAACCAAAAACGAGGGACAACCAATGTGTCCATAAATAGGAAAATGGGTAAACAAACTGGGATATCTATGAAGCAAGACATTACACAGCAAGAGAAAAGGAATGACCTATAACCATGTGACAACTTGGAGATGCATCTCAAGAACACGCTGAATGAAAGAAGCATAACACAAAGGAGCACTTACCCTCTGGTTCTACTTTTCTGAAGTTCTCCAACAAGCAAATTTAACCTATGCTAGAAGTATTTGAGTACCGATTGCTTTGGCAGGGATGGTTAGGAGAAAGAAAAAAAAAAAAAAACACCCAGGAGATGGAGGTCAAAAAGTCGAAAAAGAAGCTCAGGGCTCCCATCTTCCTTTACCTTACACTTCAATGGCTTTGTTGCCATTCAGCTAGTTTCTTCAAGTAGCTCTTGTACTTGTCTCAGTAAATTTCCCCTCCCGTGCTTGCATGTTGGCCTTAGGGAGCTGAGAGTTTGATGAATAAGGTAAAGAATTCATCAGACAGACCCAATGTAAAATAACATGTCTTGCTAACCTTCCAAATGCATCCCCGGCGGTCAGAAATCCAACTGGTCATCGTTTTACAAAAAGTACTAATAAGCTAGTACTATAATAACATCTATACTGATATCAACAGACCTCAAAGAGATCCTGAAAGCCAGAATAAAAAATATGATGTATAATACCATTTATGCAATTTTATTTATTTTTTTAAAGATTTTATTTATTTATTTGACAGAGAGAGATCACAAGTAGGCAGAGAGGCAGACAGAGAGAGAGGAGGAAGCAGGCTCCCTGCTGAGCAGAGAGCCCGACGAGGCCCTCGATCCCAGGACCTGAGATCATGACCTGAGCCGCAGGCAGAGGCTTTAACCCACTGAGCCACCCAGGCGCCCAAATTTAATTTAATTTTTATTTTATTTTGTAAAGACTTTATTCACTTGTAAGAGAGACAGAGAGCGAGCGAGCCCACCAGCAGGGGGAGTAGCAGGCAGAAGCAGAAGCAGACTCCCCCTGAGCAAGGAGCCAAACGTGGGACTTGATCCCAGGACCCTAGAATCCTGACCTGAGCAAAAGGCAGATGTTTAATGAACTGAGCTAACCAAGAGTCCCAATTTATGCAAATTTTAAAGGCATACATACAACATTGTATTTCGATCATAGAATCACGTATATGAATACAGGTATAAATATAGGGACAGAAAGCATATGCACTAACTTCAGTATGATGGCTGCTTCTGGGGGAAAAGAAGATTTTTCAACTCATGAGTTGCTTGTCTCCTCAACCACCAATAGAATAATATCACCAGTTATACTTATCTTTAGCTTTGGATTTTGTTTTTACTTTTTAATAACATAGTTAACAATTTAACCTCTGTATGCTTTTGTTGCAAACAAAACAACTACTAAAAATAAAACTTCTGGGTGCTTGGGTGGCTCAGTGGGTTAAAGCCTCTGCTTTCGGCTTAGGTCATGATCTCAGGGTCCTGGGATCTAGGCCCAGGTCGGCCTCTCTGCTCAGCAGGGAGCCTGCTTCCTCCACTCTCTCTCTCTGCCTGCCTCTCTGCCTACTTGTGATCTCAGTCAAATAAATAAATAAAATCTTTTTTTTTTTTTAAGATTTTTATTTATTTGACAGAGAGAAACACAGCCAGAGAGGGAACACAAGCAGGGGGAGTGAGAGAGGGAGAAGCAGGCTTCCCGACGAGCAGGGAACCCGACGTGGGACTCGATCCTGGGTCTCCGGGATCTTGACCTGAGCCGAAGGCAGTCGCCCAACCAACTGAGCCACCCAGGCGCCCCAATAAATAAAATCTTTAAAAAAAATAAAATAGACCTTCTAAAACTTTCTCTAAAAGCAGCACCTAGGATTTTCAAGGTCTCCCTTAACTGTCAGGAAGTGAAGAGATTGCTTTATCTGGGTCGATGAGATGATCCGAGAAAGCATGATGTGCTATTACCCAAAAAGGTTTCAAGATCAGCCTTAGTTTCTAACCAAATCCACTACCATCATTCATTGATGATAGTTCAGATTCAGATTATGTGAGTGTCCAAGTTAAATGTGTGACTTGGATAGTCACCTAAACCTCTATGTATATTATTTTCAGGACACACATCACATTTCAGTGTATTATGTCATTACTTCCTGATTTTGCTTGTTGTCTGGCTCTCTGTCCCAGAACATATCTCCGAGAGAGAAAGGATGTCAGTCTGTGCTCTTCGATAATGGACAGCAAAGATTCAAGCGGGTGCCCATGGCACAGCTGGTGTTCAATGACTAGTTGTTGAATAAATGAATTAATTTCTGCACCTTGTAATCCCTCTCCGCCCAATTCTGATCTTCATGATAAAACAAATACAGCTTCTCTTTACTGAGTGCTTACTACTTGCCACGCCCTGGGCTGAGCACTTTACATCTCTTTTAATGTCTCAGTGGCCTCCTGGGACCTCAGTCTTAGTCCTGCTTTGCCAATCAAAGGGAACCAAACCTTAGGATCAGGGAACTGCGTAACTAAACTCGCACTACAGCCAAAATGCAGAGCAGGGCTGAATTCCAGTCTGCAGGGCTACCAAGCTGACTCTCCAACGCCAGCTTACATGCTCACTCTGTAGCAGGGCCCGCAAGCAGCACCAGGCAAGAACAGATTTTCTGCACGCCAATCAGGACTGGTAACCTCCCGGCGTCCAGTAACCCCATCGACCGTGACCAGTTCCCTTCCTTTGTTGCACATGGCAGACTCACAGGGAGAAAAATGGGGCTCCCCTCCTCAGTGCACCCTTGCCCCACTTCCACCACCTGGCAAAGGCCTTGCCACAGCGTTGTGCTTGTTCATGGTGGTGTGGATTTGTCCTTCACGCTGGCTTCTTGCAGTCCAGATGAAATGAGGGCGTTCTAAGGGGCCTGAGCTTTGCAATCACACAGTCCTGGGTTCAAATGTTATTTCTGTATGCACTACCTGCCTGTTATTTGATCCTTCTGGGCTTAGTGTCTTTCCCACTGGTTAAGTGGAAATCCTGATGTCTACCTTGCAGAATTGTTGAGAAGGTAAAGATTCTTGCTCTGAGCATGCTTCTTCTCTTTCACAGGGAGACATAAGGGACCGACCAGCATTCCTTTTCCCTGTTAGAAGGTGGAGGTATAAAGAAATGGCATTTAAGATTTCCACAGCAATTGGTCTCATCTTGTGTGAGTCCTGCTTTGTGGAGGATAGGGCTCACCGTGAGGAAACAGGAACTGGGGTAGATTCTCTTCAAGCTCCCTCTGTCCTGAGGCGTGCGTGAACCTCTGTTGGGAGCGGCACGGAGAGAGTGAGTCCTGAGGGGAGGAAGAGGAAAGGAAAGCTCCAGGAGATTCCCTCAGATCTGTAGTCGCCACAAAACGACCAGGAGGGGTTCTCTTTTTCTTATTGATTCGTGGAGTTATTTATATATTCTGGAATAGTTCTTTTTCTGTTAGGAGCATGCAAATACCTCTTTATGGTTTATGGTTAAATGTTTTCATTTTTTCTCAGTATTATTTGTCATTTGGTTGTGTAATTGTTTATTGCTTAACAAGTTAAAATAAGGTAAATAAAGCCCAATGTTAGCTTAAGAACAAAAACCAGGTAAATGAACATTTACCTGGTAAATGAGTGTTTATTAGGCTAATAGTTATAGTTATTCTTTTTTATATTTAGTGATATTTCATGAAACAAAAATAAAAGACACACACACACACACAAAAACAAAGCTTTGGCCCTCGTTCCCCTCACCACGAGGCGTAGCTACACAAACTCCTTTTCTTTTCCCAATTTTAAACTTACTTTATTGAGGGCTATCGACCACAAGAGAAAAAAACTGCATCTAAACATGACTTGAAATTCTGGGGACATTCTTGGCCAAGACACCCTGTCACAGGAACAGCCCCAGGCCAAGTTGTGAAAGAGGCTACGTGTCTCTGGGCGCCTCCATTCCTGAACCCCCACCCCGTCCTTTCAACATATCCCCCCAGGCACCTAGCAGCCTCCTTGGATTCCCAAAGTCACCTCTATCAGCACGAGACACACATTCTTAGTCACGCAAAAGGAAGACTTACTAAAGGAGGGCTCAACCCCAGAAGTGTTTACATTTTGAAAGTCTTTAGAGAGTGGGTAGAAAAAGACAAAGGAACGGCCCAAAATTCCTCAGTGAGGTCTCTCAACAGCCATCGCAGAATGACCGGGAGACCTCTCAGAAGGGCCCGACGCTTCCGCATGGACGGTGCTCCTGGGGTGTAGGGACCCCACCTTGTTCAACATGGGAGCCCAGCGGTGAGCCAGCCCGTGGTGCTTTGTTGGAAGCGAACAAATATGTGTTGAACGAATTAAATGACTTCCTGTCTGTCTTATTCTGTGCCAGGCACTGTGGGAACCCCAGGGGGATCTGTCTGTGACGAGAACACGGAGACTCCTCCTGGGGGAGCTTCCATTCTATGTGTGTGGTGAGGGGAAAGGCGATGAGCACGTCAAGAAGGTCTATCAATAAATAAGTGAATGTATATTATCTGTGACAATAAATACTTTGGAGATAAACAGAGCAGAAAAGGGGACCCGAAGGGCAAGGGGAGGGGCCGTCACACTTTGACAGAGGAAGGTTGCAGTGTCCTTTGAGCAAAGAAGGTGAACATGAGGCCTTGTAGGAAAAACAGAGCAGCGACTGGGTGAGTCCTCCTCAGCCCTCCAACATTCCCTGTCTTTGAAGCTCTCAAGTTCTAAGAAGGCATTGGCCATGTCCTGCTTCACTAGTTTGCATACACTGTTCCTTTTCCCTGATACCTACCCACCTGTCTTTTCTGCCTGGTCGACTCCTGCTTGGCCTGCAAGGCCGGAATCAGGTGCCTCCTGCCCTCTGAGACCTTCCTCAAGCCTCCAGGCACTTGTCATTGCTACTTCCTTTGTCCTCTCAATACCGGCTCACTTCTTACTAGACGCTCTCAGTCCTTCTCCTGGGGGGGCACACGTGTTTCTCACAACCCTCACAACCCTCACAACCAGGGTAAGCTATGACTCTCATCATCCCTGTGAGACGTATAAGAAAACAGGTCCTAACAGGTTGAGTAACTCAGCCCCAGTCACCAGCCAGGTTTGGAAGACAGGACGTGAAAGTCAACAATCCATGCTCCAAAACAAGGCTCTCCCCGTGACCCCGGAAGCCTCACCTTGCACTGGGCAAACCATACTTGGGCCAGAGTTTTCTGCTATTTCTTGATTAACTTGAGGACACACAGCATTTCGGTTTGAAGGGGGGAGGGGTTGTCTGGGGAGCATTAGATAAATATTTGTTGAGGGAATAAAGGGATGAATTAGTCACCAAGAATTCAGGCATTCCTATGGAATGTATTTTTGAGCTGGGCCCCTGTGCCACCTCAGTCATACCTTAGAGGTGAGTGCTTGCTCCATCCGACCCCACCAGAGCCAAGCAGTGCTGGGGAAGGGATTCTTTTGGTCTTTTACCGTCTCCTTTGGGAGCTCTTAGGGAAAGTGGTTTGCAATGGCTGGGGGCCTGGGGGGCACAGGTCCGCAAAGAGCAGCAGAGTGTGTGGTTGGCGGTACAACAGGCCTTGGACCCAAAGGCCCTGGAGCAGCCCAGACCCCGCACTAAGCCGTTCTCTCCTCCACACTCAGACTGTCTCCGAGTTTCTCTCCCAAACACCTGGGCAAACCTCAAGGCAGGATGTGAGAAGATGGTGGGTTCTCCCAGTCTTTCTGAAAAGATGGAGAGTGTAGTTTTCTGTTGGCTGGCCCCTAACATAATAAATGAGATGCTACGTCCATACTCCAACAGGGGACAAGAGGGAAGGAAGAAGGTCTAAGGGTGACCAGGAATGCGGGACAAGGTGTTCTAGAAGGAGGCGACTTGCTCAGGGTTCTAGGGGAGGGAGATGTTTTTTGCTTCTGGTAGCTGGAGATGGTGTTTTTCTTCCAAATCAGGGCAAGGGAATATTTATGCCAGATACTTTATTTTTCCCATAGTCAATGTCTCAATATTAAACTCAAGGTGGCTTATCAGTGCGACTCCACCTCCCTCATTCCCTCATCCAAAAGTGCTAGGCATCGGGACATGCCAGGTACAGGCGCGCTCAGCCTCGGGCATCAAGACGCCATGGCCTGTCTTCAGAGAGGCCCCAGTCCCGAAGGGGAAGACACGGTGAGTAGGGAAGCAGGCCCAGGTGCGTGACGGCTGTCTCTCAGGCCACCACGGCAGCCCCAAATCACAGCCTCCAAAGATCAATCATGTGCGAGCAAGGCCTTGGAAACTTTTTAGCTGTTTTTCTTTGTTGGAGGGATTGGGTGGGAGAAGAATCATAGCCTGTTTTAAACTGAATTATTTTACTGTTTAAAATTGAAAGCAATTCATCATGTCCTTAAGGAGGATGGAAGAGGGGCTTCTGGATGGCTCAGTCATTAAGTGTCTGCCTTCGGCTCAGGTTATGATCCCAGGGTCATGGGCTCCAGCCCCGCATCGGGCTCCCTGCTAAGTGGGAAGCCTGCTTCTCCCTCTCTCACTGTCCCTGTTTGTGTTCCCTCTCTTGCTGCATGTCTCGCTCTCTTTCTGTCAAATAAATAAATAAAATCTTTTTTTAAAAAAGGGGGGGAATGGAAGGGCTGACATAAAAGCCCTGAGATTTTTGTTTCCATAGAGCCCTGGCACCCCCTTCTGGGGTGGACAAGATTTCAGGCCCACGGGGCAGTGGGAAGAGGTGGGGACCTCCTACTGCCCACCCCAGTAGAGGTAGAGGTAATGCATGACCCTTGGGGGCCTCTCTGGAGAACAGAAGCGTCACATGAGACATTCTCTCCAAGGCTAAATCAAGCTCTCATTCTGCCTCTCGGTCGTATCAACCATTTTCATCTCTCCATGCTTTCATGGTATGTTATCTTGAAAGCCGAGAGTTTGTGATCAGAGAGCAAGGAGTCAGTAGGGGTGGAGTAGGGGAGAGTGTGAGGGAGGTGGAGAATGAGGGAGCACTATGAGGTGAGGTGGGTGGGACAGGAGAACCATTTGAAAGGGTGGACTGCCCCCCCCATCTTTCTCTTTCCCACTTTGGAGGGCATTTTCTTTTCCCCACTAGCTTCCAGCCTTTCTTCACTGAAGATAATATCAGATAACCAGCACCCCAAGCTGGGAGTTTGGTGATTGGGCCCCACTAAGAGCCACAGTCTTCACATATTAGGCTCCGGTGTGGGCCAGGCACCGTGTGCGTCTCCCGTAGTGCATGGAGAGAGTCTTGAAGCCGATGCCTTCCAACTGCACCATGAGTGGATAAGTAGAGTACAGACAACCTTTGTTTGGAATCTTGCCATTTACAAAGCAGTTTCTTACTTCATCCCACCCTGGGCGCAGGCCTGAGTTGGGCAGTGCTACCGCCTACGTCTTATCGGTGAGGAACGCAGGCCACGTCGAGCTAGAACGATGACCCAACGTTCTCGGTCTGGTTCTTACCAATCATAAACAGCAGGACACAAGTGTTAAGGAAAGAAATGAAGGGAGAGCAAAGAAACCACTCTTTTTGGTACAGGTGGGCCAGCAAGGCCAATAGTACCACTCACTTCAACCTGAAAAATGAGAGGGTCACCCCAAATGTGTGGTACAGTGAGTACACGTCATTTCCTGCTTTGCAGCCCCCTTCTTCTCAAGGTCTGGAGGCTATAAGGATAATAGATTTTCTGAGCATGACCCCTTCCCTTCATTCTGCTTAGAACCTGCTCTGTAAAAGACAAACCCCCTCTGGGGCCTTTAGAACAGGCTTTTTTTTTTTTTTTTTTTTTGCCAGGGTAACAGTTATTTTAAGGAGCAGCCCTCCCCACCCAACTCCCATGAAGGGAGGGGGTGTGACTCAGCAGACACCCCGGGTGGGGCAGAGGGGTGGGGAAAGCACCGCAGTGTGGCTCAGGGTTGGTTTGAGGTGCAGAGTCCTTCCCACCTGGGAGCAGTGAACCCAGGCTTCGTCTGGGGCCCTGTGCCCTTCGTAGCCCCAAAGGGGCTTCCATCCAGACCTCAGGCTTGGACAGAATCCTAACTATAAAAATATAACAATTAAAAATAGAAAAACAAATATAAATACGGTCTCTCTTTTTCTAAAAAACATGAGCATATTATATAGGGTCTCTATTATAATTTCTTGCTCAAAGAATTTTTGGAGTTTATATCCTTCCAACTGTACTGCAAGGTGAATTCAAGGTGAGTTCCCAGAGCCCGATGTGGTGCTTGCACCCCCAGCCGCACACAACTAAGGCTGAAAACAAGTTCAAAGAGGTGAAGCAAGAAGGCTACAATCTTCTCCAGGACCTGCAAATGGGGCTTTTAGAGTTTAATGAAGGCTACTGCAGTTTGGGGTAGACCAGGACCCGTTCCTCCTCCCTCTTCTCTCCCTCCCTCCCTCCCTTCCTCTCTCTCTCTTTCTTTTAGATTTTATTTATTTATTTGACAGAAACACAGCAAGAGAGGGAACCCAAGCAGGGGGAGCGGGAAAGGGAGAAGCAGGCTTCCCGCCGAGCAGGGGACCCGATGGGGACCGGATCTCAGGACCCCGGGAACCTCAACCTGAGCTGAAAGCAGACGCCTAACAACTGAGCCACCCAGGCACCCCTCTCTCTTTCTTTCTTATTGGTGGGAAAATATGAGTACACATGGTCAACTGAGAGGGACCAGCAAAAAGGGAGACATGCTATTCATAATTGTCATGTTTCATCAAACCCAGTAGGCTCTCAATTTGAAGGTAACTATTTTGTATATCACTAAGAAGGAAGAGATGCTGCCCCATTATGACATCCCGTCCCGATTTCAGAGATGTTACAGTGGGGAATATTTTATCTTTTTTTTTTTTTTAAAGATTTTATTTATTTGACAGAGAGAAACACAGCCAGAGAGGGAACACAAGCAGTGGGAGTGAGAGAGGGAGAAGCAGGCTTCCCGCCAAGCAGGGAGCCCGATGTGGGACTCCATCCCGGGTCTCCAGGATCATGACCTGAGCCGAAGGCAGTCGCTTAACCAACTGAGCCACCCAGGCGCCCCAAGTGGGGAATATTTTAAAAACACAACCATGTCCACGTGAAGGTCAAGCAAGCCGTCATCAACAACATATTAGCTAATATTCAAAGTTAATTATTGAAATCCTTGCAATAAATCTGTGAGATAAGTACTGTTGTCACCCCCACTTTACAGATCAGGAGATTGAGGCATCGAGAGGTTAAGAAATTTGTCAATAAGTAGCAGATCTAAGCTTCAGACTCCGGTCAGTGCCCTTGGGGTTTGGTCTTCTCACCACTAAGGTATGTGTGGGCCTACAGGAAATGTTGGGTGGGTGAATAAATGAACAAGTGAGTAAATGAATGAATGAAAAAAGAATCAACACTGGATTTCAGGCACAAGACTTCGCATGCATGTCTCGCTTCTGTACCATCCTCCTCTTAGGAAAAGGACCAGCCCTTCGTCCTTAAGTTCAAGGTCTTAGCCCATCGATGAAGTCCTAAAGGAGGTGAGAAAACAAGAGCTGGGACTGGGATATGGTGTATGGGAGGGGAAGAAAACTTGCAAAATCATCAGCATGACTATTTTGTACTCGGCTATTCATCTAACTGGAGTCTAATGATTTATCACTAAGACCATCTGGGCTGTGAAGAGGATGGTGTTCTGGGAGAGAGTGCCACCTATTGAATCTCCATCACCTCACCTGGGGAATTTCATCCAGGCTGCCCAAGGCAGTGAGAGGGGACAAAACAGCTGCAGAAATGGACCTAAGACAAGAAAGCCAATTTCCCAACAAAGGATCTTGAACCTAAAGCTAAGTTCTTATCCAGACCATCCAGATGGTAATACTCAGGAAGCCTTCTTTGTAAGAGGTTAGAGAATCTGGAACATGACCTGACCCAAACAATGAGGACTCTGCTGAATTCCATGGCCTCACTCAGGTAGTGTTGAACCCAGGTCATTTCTGAGCTAGACATCGTGACAGTGAACTCAGAGGGAAACACAAACTCTTAAGAAGGAGGGAAACTACCAGTTACCGGGTCTCTATTATGTGCTTTACAAAAGCATGAATTTCACCTTTATTCATACAGTAAATATTTACTAAGCAGTTACTATGTGCTGAGCACTGTTCCCAGACAATGGGAGAACAGCACTGAACTTACATCAGGACAGAAGGAGCAAGAAAGAGAACATAAGCAGGTACTATTGTATTTCAGGCAGTGATAAATGCTGTCAAGAAAAGAAAAGCAGGGGCGCCTGGGTGGCTCAGTTGGTTAAGCCAGTGCCTTCAGCTCAGGTCATGATCCTGGAGACCCAGAATCAAGCCCCACATCGGGCTCCTAGCTCCATCTGCTTCCTTCTTCCTCTGACCTTCTCCCCTCTCATGCTCTCTCTCACTCACTCTCTCTCAATAAATAAAATCTTTAAAAAAAAAAAAAGAAGGAAAAAAGAAAGCCAGAAAATGGGGTGAGAGTGGTCACATCACTTACAACTGCCCAATCTTGCCTATTCTAGAGGTTCCGAGAGGTAAAGTATTTAGTTCCAGCTCAGCTGAAGTCAATTGTGAGCCAGAGCATGAGCAGTGGGGCTAGCTAGGATTTAAATCTCTGCCTTTCTGAGTCTAGAAAGACTCTCCCCACTACACAAGGCTGTGCAGGCAGCGTCAAAATGGACAACCAGTACAAGGCGTTCTCATTGGCACGTTCTGTCAATGATCATCTCCACTTTGTTCTACAAGTTGTCAACAATACGGAAGTGTCTCTAGCAGGGCACACAAGTCAAAATACCATGTGGGTATTTCCACAGACTCTCCGACCACAGTCCTTGCTCCCGCAGAGTGCCCGCGAGACGGGAAAAACCCACCAAGACCCTTCGGCTCTTAACCCTGCGCCGAAGTCACCAGCTTGCACTCATCAGGAACATCCAAGAAATTTGTATAATTTTTTTATGACACAAACTTATCGTGTTAGAGGATTTGTGAGCTTCCTTGTGCTCTCACAGTGAGCTGTCATTTCCAAGCAGCCAGGAAGAGGCGCTCTGGAGAATGTTCAGTGGTGTGGCCGCTGCCAAGTGGGCTCCGGGACAGAGAAGACTGGGTGACCTCCCCGGAGGAAGAGGCTGCCCTTTGTGTGTGAGGTCGGAAGGATGTTGCCATCTCCTCCGACTGGGCCAGGGCAGGGTCTTCACATTGTCAGAGGCCCTGTCAGACAGCCTGTTGCTTCCTCACTGCCCTCGGAAGCCGGAAGGGCCATGTGTTTCCTCCCCTCCTCTAGGGCGGGCGCAGGTTGGCCGGCCACTTCAGCTCACATGGAGTCTGGAAGAATATATGGTTTCCAGCCACCCGCGCTGACTCTGTGCCCTCCGTGGGCCTGAACCAGAAGGGAACTGCCCTGTTTGACAGGCCCAGCTGCCCGCTGACTTGAAAAGCTGCCTGTCAGGCTCACAGAGAACCAGTACAATGCACCGTCAACACACACACACAGGCCCTGGTGTGCCGCCGTCCCTACGGACGGCAGAGTGGCCAGCGTGACCCGACCCCACTGCCGCCTCCGGCCGCCCAGCCTCCCATTTGTTACCCAGCGGGCTGCTTTCCTTCCAAAAAGCAAGACACGATTTAATGTGCTTTGTATTGAATCTGAAAATGGCTACAAGCATTTTATAGAACTAACTGACTAGAAAATGAAAAATGACCAGAGCAGACTTCTAAAGTGCTTTTTAAAAATTATGACATGGGCTGATAACGCCAACACTTCACTCTGTTAGCCTTCCCTAGATCATTCGGGATTATCTGTGTCCCGCTGTTACCCGGGAGGAAATAGGTCCATAAAACATGAGTAAGGTAAAACCGAGTTAAAGCCCTGATGGAACATGGGGCTCCCTTGAGAAGATCTTCCCTGTGCAACGCTCAGTGCGTTGTGCTTTTCTGCACAATTTCCAGCTCCCTGGCTCTCTGAATTCTCAACCTCAGGACTGAGAGTTCCCTCCTATTTTTAAATTATCTTTTTATCACTGGGTTTGGCATCAGATGCAATAAGAAGTCTAGAATGCCCACAAGCATAACCCTTAAAGGGCACTTTTGGGGTCCCTGGGTGGCTCCGTCGTTAAGTGTCTCCCTTAGGCTCAGGTCATGATCCCAGAGTCCTCGGATAGAGCCCCGCATCAGGCTCCTTGCTCAGGGCACAGTCTGCTTCTCCCTCTCCCTCTGCCTGTGCCCTCGGGCTCTTTCTATCTCTGGGTCAAATGAAAGAAAGAAAGGAAGAAAGGAAGAAAGGAAGAAAAAAGCAAGCAACACTGGCAGCACTAAGCCAGTAGTGGTTCAAAAAATCCGTGCTAAATAGTCCAGGTGAATAAGACTGGGAAAAGAACAGTTTGAGGAAGTCTTCAAGGCCTGCCGGATTTGGAGCAAAGGAAGCACTCTTTTACATTTTGAACAGAGGGAAAAATTTGAGGAAGGTCTTGGAGACCTGTCAAGTTGGAGGAACGCAAGCATTGTAATTCGTGAGGCGTGAATGGAAGGTCCACCTGAGGAATGGTAAAAAGTGAGATGAGGGAACTAGGGTCCTAGGTTAATTTCTTTCATACAACAGAAAGGCTCCCTCCCTTCGATTGCTAATCAAAAATCCTCTCAGACTGCTTCATTTACCTTAAAGTTTAAACACACACATGCACACATGCACACCCCCACATCTCTTTACATTTGAGGGGGTTAAAATTGTAATTTAAAAAAAATTTTACTTTTATTCTCATTTTTAAAAATATTTTTATTTGAGAGAGGGAGAGAGAGAGAGAGAGAGAGAGCGTGCACAGAGGGAGAATGAGAGAGAGAAGCAGACTCTCTCCACTGAGTAGGAAGCCTGACATGGGGCTTGATCACAGGACTCTGGGATCATGACCTGAGCCGAAGCCAGACTCTTAACTGACTGAGACACCCAAGTGCCCCTTGTTTTAATTTGCTGACACACAAAAAGGTGTATGGCACGAATGTATACAACCTGATGAGCCTGGAGACAAGGATGCATCCGTGAAGCCATCACCACAAGCCATGCCATTAACCTTGCTATCCCGTCCAGAAGTTTCCTTCTGCCCTCTTATAAGTTTTACTTTATACTCTTTATTTTTTTTATTAAAAAATAATGGGGCTTCTCACCACTAGGAATGTGCTTATGGCATATGGGAAGATTGATATTATACTTGGAACCTCTCCATATATTCATATATTCATAAACTATGTACATTTTCGGTTCTCCACTTTGACATGTAGGCTCTTTTTCAAAATTATCTTTCCATCCTAAATAGTGGAATATATAAAGCATAAAAATATAGATGTATATACATCTGAGTTGACGCTTGGATTTTTCCGTATAAGTAGCTATACGGCGTTGGGGAAATTCTGAGAAATTTGAAAAACTCAATGCACAATAAAATAGACATTTCATTAGCTGTTAATTAGAGAAACCACCGGACAATAGCCTGTAACAATTGTTCACTGTTCCAATCCCCAGTGTGCAAAATGGCAGTGTGTGTGCCAGTCCCTTGCACAGCAGTGGCTTGGAGTAATTTCCCTCTAACTGATGCCCGTGGCTCTCCGTCTGTCGATACATTACTGCCTGAATTTCCAGAGGGATGGCATATTTTTAAAATCCTTTCTTCACTTTTGCATTTCACTGTGATTTTCTACTGAAGTCATGTTAATTTCAGTCCTGGCAAACTGTTGTCCCCAGCCTGTTAGGAATGGGGAAGGGAGTACTTCTGCAGGTCCTTTTTCTGATTATCATAAATCATGAGGTGATATGGACCAGGTAAAGTCAGATCAGTATGACCAAGAAAGCTAGGGAGGGAATCAAACTTTTTTTTAATGGAATAAAGGGTAAGCTAGGCATCTTGATTTCCTGGCTGTTAGAGCAAGGAATCCACAAAAAGAAATTCAGTGAAAATGATATAGATCACACACATTACTTTCTCATCAGTGAGAGAATTTCATAATGACCAACATTTTGGTGAAAATTCTGAGCTCAGCAAAGCCAACAAAGAGTTTGGGTTACTGATTTGCAAATAAAAACAAGAGGTAAGGTACCAAATCCAAATGTCTATAGCAGAACTAAGCAAAGGGGGAGGTGAAAGAAATCAAAATATAATCTGAAGACTTCTGGGTTCCAAGAGAAAGAAGTATTTCTTAACAAGGAAATAGAAAATTGTGGCAGGTGTAGGAACATTGAAAATGAAAAAATCTGTAACTGAAAAGGGGAAGGAGTTTTGAGGAAAAGATAATCATAAAAATAAGAGTAGAAATTTTTATATACTCATACTGAAACTTAAAGTACACTTTTTGGGGCACTAGGGTAGCTCAATTGGTTAAGTGTCTAAGTCTTGATTTCAGCTCAGGTCGTGATCTCAGGGTTGTGAGACTGAGTCGTGTGGGGCTCTGTGCTGGGCATGGAGCCTGCTTATGTTTCTCTTTCCCTTTCCCTTTACCGCTCCCTCAGTAAAAAATAACAATAATAATAATAAAATAACGTACACATTTCAGAAATCAAATCTCAGCCCAGCTCAAGTGTTTCAGGGCTTATTGGACAAGGTGTACATACATTAAACAATCTTATAGACAAAGACTTGGTGTTTAATCGACATACAATGTCCCTCTTTCATTGCCTTCGTCTGACTCCTGCAACGTCTTTTACTCCTACTTACAACGGGCATGATCCTTACAAGGAATCCTGTAATCCTGTGATGAGATGCTATGTAATGTTGGTTTTTAACACCAGGTTGGTTCTTTCTCTCTCTTCTCTAGCATTTTACTTTATTACCCACCCACCTGCCCATTTTACAGAATGTAAATGATACTTTCCCTGAGATCACATAGTAAATACATGTCAGAGTCAGGATTCAACCCCAAAACTTGCTGCTTCTTTGTCTTTTTTTTTTTTTTTAATTTGAGAATATACATATATTATCTGCCACCACCTCTCCCTGTGGGGCCACTTTACTCGGGTACAAATACTGGGTTGGGTGCAGGTCCACCTCGTACATTGCACCGTTTGGGGGCTCCCGTCGCACTGCGGTTTTTCCGAACGTCTCCCCTGCCCAGTTTGTGCACTGTCGACTTACTGGGTCACACGGTGGCCTGGCTTAGGTCCACCTCCTTTGAGCAGCGGTAGGGTTCTGTGTGTAGTTGCCTGATGACATGATGCTGAAGGATATTAATGAGTGTAATGGATTGTGTGTGGGACATATATATATATATATATATGTCATCATTATGTCCTGCTTCCCCTGCTGGGGGCAGAAATGATGTCATTCCACACGGTGTCCCCCATCATCCCTGATGGCTACGAACTCCCGGCTCCCTCAGCCTTGGAGGCCCTTCCCTTGCTGTGAACCCCACAGCTACCGACGCACACGTGCGTATAGACCCGTAGCCCTGGTTTCTCTCGCCTGGCCGCTGACGCCGGAAATGAGGCCGGAAGGCCCCTCCCACCAACGCTGATGGTTCCAGAGGGTTCCTGCACGGGGCCGCCACCGTCACCCCTGAAGCCAGAGGCTGATGGGGCTGATGAGGTCTGACAAGTGTGGGGCGAGATGCTGGGACTGGGCCTCCTGCCCGTCCACAGTAATCGCTACCCGTGCAGAGCAAGGCGATGTCTCCCGGACACAGGCATGGGGGCTGCTGCTTCTCTTAGTCTCACTCAGTCACACTGGCTAGGGAGCCTGGCGTTACAGCGTTTTCAGTGCAGCTCTCGCGGGGCCCATGGGGAACGACACCTAGGTCCCACGGGTGGCTGCAGAGCCAAAGCCCCCAGAGGCCGCCTTACAACCCCCACAAACACCCCCACTTCAGGGGCTTCCTGCCGGCCCCATTTCCCCCATCAAAGTTTAAGGCATTTGAAATAAAAAGGAAAAGGGCCAAGCTCTTGAACCCATTCTTCCCCAGCTAAAATGTCTTCTTGCCATTGTCGTCTCCCCACCCGGCTTCGCCATGAGCCCCTCTTCACACTCATCTCCCAGGGCCTGCCACAGGGCTGGGGTGACCCCGAGTAAATTCAGCAGCTCTTACTCAATCAGATCATTTCCCTTCTGGTTTCTCTCCATTTTTTTACTCTACTGTTTAAAGCCTATAATTTCCTTTTTGAGCCAACATCTTTGAGCCATGTGGGGAGAAAAACTAGAAACTATAGTAAACAGCTGCCGGTCCCTGAAGGTGCGAAGGTTGAGGGGGCCAGCCTGTGGTCCTGGGGTGCCTGGGACCTCCAGAACCCTCTGGGCCGGCTGTAGAACAAGTAACAGGAAACAAATTGCTATTTAAAATTTCAACTGTGATAGAGCTGAAATAAAATGGAATATGATATGTTCCTGAAATGGCCTAAAATGACATTCAAATGCAGAAACATAGGAGGACATCAGTCTGCCAGGAGCGGGGACGTGTGATTTACAATAGCAATATAGAATACCGAGAGGGTGCTAGTTTTGGTTGCTTGGTGATTCCCTTTAACTTGTGAGTCCTCCTGCGGCTCTCCCTCCACCCTACGCTCTTCTTCTCCCTCTCTGGGTCCAGGCTACCACAGAGCCGGCCCAGGAGCCTGTTCCCTCGTGCTCAGGCCTAGGCCTTCCGTGGGTTCGTACCGTTGCCTTGTATCCTGGTGCAGTCGAAAGTAGCATCAATTTATACCACTGCTTCAAGATCACGTTTTTGTTTTGGCTTGAGATTTGGAGAAAGCAAGCACGGAAATACCTATGCACTGAAGTAACAGGCACAGCATGGAAAGGAGATGGTCTACCGACGTGTTGTTATTGCCGTAAGCACCCCTGGGCAGGGTCTCCTTCATCCACCCTTTTCTGCAGAGTTGCTGAGGGTGCTAAGAACTCCCAGAGGGTGCCTGTCATCTGCCCTGAAGGAGCTGGTGGAGGCCCCAGCTGCACAGACCGCAGCGAGCTTCAGAACGAGGAGGCCGTGTACCGTCACAAGTCAGGTGGGTTAAATGCTGACAGACCTGGGCCTGCAGAGAAAGAAGCAACCCCCTGGACTGGAGGGGTCAGGGAATGTCTCCAAGGACAGGGAAATTAGTGGGGACTTGATGGGATGGGGAAGGTCTCGGTGGTTGGCATAAATCATGCGAGAGAAGATGTGAAGGTGAGACTCAAACATGCCATTGAGCAATACCGACTGTGGGGTGGGGGCTGCCTGGGTGGCTCAGTCATGATCCCGGGGGTCCTGGGATGGAGCCCCGCATCGGGCTCCCTGCTAGGTGGGAAGCCTGCTTCTCCCTCTCTCACTCCCCCTGCTTGTGTTCCCTCTCTGGCTGCGTTTCTCTCTGTCAAATAAATAAATACAATCTTAAAAAAGAAAAAAAAAGAAACACCGACTGTGGCCTCATTTTGGAGAAGGTACACATTCTAGGGAGTGCGCTGAGTGTTCTGAAGGTGGCAAGCTCAGCAGGTTGTTAGATGTGAAAGGCTCATAGAAGTGGTTAGAAAGGGAGAGTAAGACCAGTTTGCTGAGGGCCTTGAATGCTGAGCAGAAAAGTTTGGAATTCATCCTAAGGGCCATAGTTTCCCAAAAGTATGCTGTCCCACTGGTGTGCCCCACAGTGGGTTATAAGCGAGTGCAGGTAGTGGCCCACTGCAGGGAAGCCGGGGTAGCTGCACATCCCAGTGTCCAAGCACATTGATCCCGATCTCCATGCAAATAGCATGGTCTGTGTCAGCCATGACTTGGAAACGTTTGGCTGTCACTGCCCTATAGACAATGCCTCACTGAAGATATTTGGGCACTTATGTGATATTTTGAGTTATAATTTTATTTTCCTCCCCAACCAGACTGTAAACTTCTCCAAAACAGGAACTCTGTCATCTCTCTTCTGTTGTCACCACTTCACTGCATGGGGAGTAAAAGCTCAAGAAAATCTCAATTATTGGTTTGTTTTTTAAAAAGATTATTTATTTATTTATTTGACAGAGAGAAACACAGTGAAAGGGGGAACACAAGCAAGGGGAGTGAAAAAGGGAGAAGCAGACTTCCCGCCAAGCCGGGAGCCTGATGCTGTCTCTAACCCGGGAGTCTGGTATCATGACCCAAGCCGAAGGCAGAAGCTTAAGAACTGAGCCACCCAGGCGCCCCAAATTCTCGATTATTTGATTAAATGAATATTATGGCTTTAAAAAATTAACATTGGGGTGTCTGGGTGGCTCAGTCAGTTAAGTGTCCAACTCTTGATCTGAGCTCAGGTCTTGATCTGAGTTGTGAGTTCAAACCCTGTGTTGAAAAAAATAAAAAAATAAATAAACCAAACATCGCAAATCATCTACTAGGAATGACTACTCTGCTTGCTTCCGGGAAGGTCTAGAAATTATACAATTCCAGGATGCCTGGGTGGCTCAGTCGGTTAAACAGCTGCTTTTGGCTCAGGTCAGAATCCCAGAGTCCCAGGATCCAGCCTGACATTGAGCTCCCTCTCTGCTCAGCGGGGAGCCTGCTTCTCCCTCTGCCCACTGCTCCCCCTGCTTTTGCTTGTGCTCACTATCTCTCTGACAAATAAATAAATAAATAATTTTTTTAAAAAAAGAAATCATACTATTCCAAGTGGGAGTAACTCTAAGTGGTGGGTCAGAAAAATAAATGCTTCAAAGATATGTGAAAATATTTATGCTGGGGTCATGTTCAGAACTGTGAAGAAAGAAAAGATCGGACAATCTCAAGAGGTGAATAATATAGAAAAACAAGTCTCTGGGTTAAGACTTGGGCTTTTGCTCTTCAAGCAAAAAGACTGACTAATTTGTATGTTAGAAACGTCCTGATCATAATTCTGGTACATTCTGTCATGGCAACAAAAACTTTCCCCTTATTAATAGTTCTTTATTCTTAGATGGGGGTGGATTATGAAGTTCCACTTAAAGGTGAAGGAATGTGACCACTCTGCAGTCCTTCAAAATGTTAAACATAAAGTTAACATACAACCCAGTAATTCCATTGCTAGGTATCTAGGCAAGCAAACTTGAAACATACATCCACAGAAAAATATATGAATATTCATAGCAGCCTTATGTATAATAGCCGGAAAGTGGAAGCAACTCAAAGGTCCACAAATTGGCAAATGGGTAAGAGGTGGTACGTCCATACAATGGAACATTACTCAGCAGTGGAAAGGACTGAAGTAGTGATCCACGCTACAGCTTGAAAGCAGGAACCCTGTTAGTGATTCCAGTCATTGGTAAGAGACCACATATCACATGACTCCATTTCTATGAAATGAGTAGGTCAGATTTATGGACAGCAAGCAGATTAGTCGTTGCCCAGGGCTGAGCAGCATTGGGGAAATGGGGAGCCAATGGTATTGGGTAAGAAATTTACTTCAGAGATGATGAAATGCTCTAAAATCAGATTATGGTGACAATTACACAGCTCTGTGAATATACTGAAAGTCATGGAAAACAGGTAAGATGCTGCTACAAATGAAAGAATCTAATCGCCCTAAAGGAAGAGCTCCTCCCGCTCAGGAAGCAGGGAGCTTTCATCCCAGGACGAGCTTGTTTCCCCATATTTCTCCAAAGGAGAATCATGGTTTGGCAGGTGAATGAGGGGACAGGTGGAAAGGGCATACCGTGCAACTAACGTTAAGG
>PITA01001207.1:126334-209073 GCA_004023965.1 Spilogale gracilis | reverse complement strand
GAACCTATTTCATGGAGCACTGGGTGTGGGGCATGGGCAATGAATCTTGGAACACTGAAAAAATAAAATAAATTTAAAGTTAAAAAAAATAAAGAAAGGCACCAGTCCTGTTGGGGCTTTTGAAAAAAAAAAAAAAGAAATAGAACACTGGGAGCACCAGAAAAGCCTCTTCACATCCTCACCCAAGCATTATGCTCTTCCTCCAGATAGAACTACATTCTTGGTTTCCTTTATAGTTTGGCTGCCTGAGTGTCCATCTCTAAATTCTATTGTTTATTTTTGCATTGTTGTTTTTTGAACTTTATATAAAGATGATAATATGGAAAAAAAAAAAAAGAGAGAGAGAGAGAGAGAGAGAGAAGGAGCTATGAGAAACACCTACAACTTTCAGTTGAGACCCTTAAAGGACTTCTCACCAGAAAAAAGACTAACAAGAAATAGACCAGCCCACATGAAAATGGATTCTAACCATCTTAATCTCAAGTTGAATTAAAGTGATTTACCCCCAGCCTAACTGCCTGCCATGAAAACGAATAAAACAAACCAAACCAAACAAACAAAAAACCCTCTTTCAAGGAAAGAAATATGACCTAGAATCAAATTATTTCTATATTTTTCTTATATGCAAATTTTAATATTTAAAAAAGTAAAAATCCATTAAACAAAATAGTGGAAGAGATCAACAAGGAAAATAGAAGGACAGTGGAAGCTGGAGACATCTCGTTACCTGACTTCCAGACAATGGAAATGGACTTATGGGAAATAAGATATTGGAGTTACCTAAAATAACTGTGTCCAATCTGTTTTTTAAAAAATATATGGCAAGATGAATAATGTAGCAGATGACCAAAATATTAAATTGATATTCTACCACAGAAAACTTCAAAAACAAAATAATAACTCAAGAGATGGGTTCAACTGTAGACTAGATATAACCAAAGAGAGGACTAAACTAGGAGATAGGTCAGTAGTAAAAATCCAGGCTGAAATACGAGAAAAAGAGTAATACACATGTAACTGAAGTCTAAGAAAGAGAAGAAGGTTAGAAGATTTGAAAATACATGGCCAAAAAATTTTCTAAACAAAAAAGACATCAAGCCACAGATTCAAAAATACTTTAAACTCCAAATACAAAGAAAGCAACACAGGAACATTTCATAACATGACTGAAAAAAAAAAAAGACAAAGAAAATCTTAAAAGCAGTGAAAGGAAAAAATAACATATTAATTTCAAAAGAGCTAAAATAATACTGAGAGGTGACTTCTCAATAGAAATAATGATACCAGAGGATAATTCAATGCCATTTTCAAAACTGCCAACCTTAAATTTTATAACAGGGATAATACCCTACAAGAATGGAATTTTAAAAAAGGCATTTTCACATAAATAAATTTGTCACGAGTATATCTGGGCTGAAATAAATAGGAAAGTTTTTTTAAGATGGAAGATAGAAATCTATCAGAAATGAAAACACAGAAAGCAAGAAATAATAAAGAACGATAGAGGGGCACCTGACTGGTTCAGTTGGTACAACATGCAACTCTAGATCTCGGGTTTGTGAGTTCAAGCCCCATGTTGTGTATAGGGATTACTTAGAAATTACTTAAAAATAAAATTTGACATTTTAATCATTCTTAAGGTATAATTCAATTCAATAGCATTAATTACATTAAAAATGTCTTGGGGCGCCTGGGTGGCTCAGAGGGTTAAGCCTCTGTCTTCAGCTCAGGGCATAATCTCAGGGTCCTGGGATCAAGCCCCACATTGTTTTAAAAAAACAATAGATGGGATAAATATGTAAGTAATGAATATTGACAGCATAAACAATAATAATATGTGGAGTTTGAAATATTTTTAAATACAAATATATGACACAATAACTAATAAACATAAGAAGGATAAAGTTAAAGTTTTCTAAACACCTTATATTGTCCAGGAAATAGCAAAAGTACACACTTAAATTAGTCATGCATTCTGGGATTAGAACCCTATTCTGAAACGCAACCCAGTTGTAAACTCCTCTTACAGCAGTTCCCTGGAGCTGCTTTCCGCAACCCTCACATTCTTTGGACAGATCCACCACTGGTATAACTCAACTCAGAAATCCACCCTGAGAGCTGGTGCTGCCAGAAAGCTCAATGACCAGGCCCTGAGTTCTCCAGATGCAACTCCATAGGAAAGGACAAGGCCCCAAGATCAGAGTAGTGTTAGCTTGGGCATAGGTGATTTGGAATGCTGACTTCCCCTAGAAGAGGCTCTCTATTTGCTCATCCTTTCCCCATTTCACCCTCAGTTCCTTCTTCCGACTCTTTCCTCGTGGGAGTTCTTGGCAGACAACAAGTGCCATGACTTCCCTTCAGAACACCGGAAAGAAATCTGTACGGAGAGGAGGAAGCGATTCTTCAGTTACTGCAAGGAAGTGATGGAGGTTCTCTGAGAAAAGGTGATAAATATAGGAGATTCTGAAGCACAAGGTCCGAGCTTTTTGACCAGCAAAGAGCTACACAGGTATTCACTCTTTATATATTAAATATACCCTTACAGTTCATGTCTATAATATTTGTCAATAAACTGCATGTTTAAAAAAGAGTGTAAAGGAGGGTTTTTTTTAAATGATAATCTGGACATATTTAAAAAGAAGATTTAGAGGAAGAAGACAGTTGACAGAACTAAGAGATGGGAAAGATAGGTGATGGGATTGGAGGAAGAGAGGAACAATTAATAAGTAATATTAAAGGGAGCAAGAATTGAAGACTATTTTTTCAAGCATAAAAACTATGGAGTTCTCTTTTAATCCTCAACTCTGTGAGGTAAGTGCTATTATTTTCCCCCTTTATAGATGAAGAAACTAAAGTTCAGAGAAGTTAAATAAATGGCTCAAGATCAGACTGCTAATAAGCAACTAAGCAGAATTTTATTCCATGTCTGACTGTTTGTGAAGGTTGAACTCTTTTCAGCTTCTTCCAGGGAACATAAGGTCTAGAGGGAGAGGTGAGGAAGCACCTGGAGAGACAGAGAAGAATCAAACTAGAACTTTAGTGCAAAGTTGTTTTAACAGCCCATTGCACCATAGTTTGGATGCCAGGGCATCACTAGGGCTTCTGATCACTTCAAGTGATGGTGCTCCTACTCCAAAGGCTCAGCCTTGCCGGGGCCTAGGCACTCTTACTATCATGTGACCACAAGGACATTGTAATAGGTAAGAGATCCATGAAGCATCAAAGGAGATGGGAATTGCAGTCAGCTGAGAATGATGCTGAACAGGTAAGCAAAATGAAAGGGGGGCTGGGGAGATATTGGGAAACCAAGAAAAACTGTAGAATCTAGGGTTAAAAATATAGGGATTAGTAGGTCAATCAGGTACACAGAAAGAAACCCTCACATAATTCCTCAAGTAACAATCATCATCCATTATTAGCTCTGTGTGCACTTGGATGAGCTGGTTCTTATAAAAGACCAGAGGTGGAGCACAACAGCTATAGCCACTACTGTTCTCGTTACTACCTCTGTGTTCTCCCTGCCCCATACCACCCACCACCACCACTACTGATCTTTTGGTTTAATGCTTTGGTTTTTTTCAGGATTATATTTCCTTTATGCTCCTTGAACCCACAAGGAAGTTTGAGGAACCCTATCCTTGCATGGTAACAAGGCAATGACCTTATTGTCGCATCTTTCTTCTTGGTCTTGCTAATCATACTAGCCATTCATTGAGCTGACCAATTGGTAGTCATAATAGACTACTGCTGCATCTGGCTATTCCATGTTTCCAATTTGACTGATAGCCACCGGAATTTCCTTCTTGGTTGGCAAGGCATCTACTGGTCTGCTTCTAGAACATTGTCTTTTCTCAAGTTTTGAGTAAACAGGAAGAACTTCCAGAGGACATTTCATGAAGAAGCTAGCTCCTCTGGAAACATGGATCTTCTCTTTTATGATTCCATCTTGCTTTTTTCTTTTCAACTTTCCTACTTGTCAGATCTACCTGCCAGTAACTGAAGTCATGCCTCTAATCACACCAAAGCCTATGGCAAATAGATTATAACAGTGAGGAGAGCAGTCAGAAGAGCACTGGTTCAAAGCTTAGGCTCTGGAATCAGAAGAAGAAGTTTCTAAATCCTGGTCCAACATACTAAGTGTGTGACCTTGAACAAAACACTGATAATGAAGATGGTGATAGTTATCTATCATGTACTTGGTGCTTACTTTGTAGTAGCCACTGTAGCTAAGAACTTTTCACACCATATCTTGCTTAACACTAACAACAACTTGGGGAAATCCAATAAACACTCACATTGAAGTACCTGAGGCTTTTCAGATTTCACTACACATAAGGTCTATGACTTTCAGCAAGTTACTTAATCTCTTCAAACTTCACATACCAAGCTAAAATATTTAATTTCTGTAGCTATTAACATGATTCGATGAGTTGATATATATAAAGAACTTGGCCTATAGTGAGTTCAATAAGTATTCTGCTAATGCTATTATTATTACTTCCCACACTCCCATATGTGAATCATTTATATATGGTATGAAGAAACAACAACAAAAAATTACCTGGTCAATTATAGCCAAGAGATACAACCAAATTGAATTGCTGACAGTAAAGTATTCATTTCGGTGAGAGTTGACAATATCCATTTCAATTTGTGTTATGAAAGCAGAATTGAATATATAAGCATATGGAATGAGGCACCTGATTAAAGATAAGCACAAAATCTAAGATTACTTCTCAAATACCAGAAATGTCCCTGAATCACCAGTGATACTTAGGCAGACAAAAGTGTCTTCCTACCTGTTTTCCCATCCTTACCTCCACACCCAACTATTTGAGGAAATTCTAGGTGCCATAGCCCTCAGCTTACTTTATAGCCTTTACCATGTTATATCAAGCAACTCAATCTCAGCTTTCCCACTGAAGACCATGCATATATAGCCTTGCTCTGTGATGCCTTTTGTTTATCACTCTGGGCATCTATGGTCTCATAACTCCAGAGTGAAGAATCACTGTAGTCAATATTCATTTCTATCTATCATGATACCTCAAAGAGATGTCCTCCACAATGACACCATCATATTCTAATGCTTTACATAGTATGTTCTTTTGTCTTATTAATAATTTGACCGATGATGATAAAAGATGTCCTGAAATTTAGTTTGTGTGTCTGCGGTCCTGCATCCTGGTAATTCCAATTATATCCAGAAGTTTTTCTGCCCTTTCCACCTCCAAACACTCACAAGGGAAAACCAAGGCATTCTTTACTTTATCTTTTGCTGTTGTTGGTGTGTTATTTACAGAAAAGATGATTAGTTCCAGGTTTTCTTGTGGTTTCCGGTTCCAAATTCCTAAATTTATATAAAAAAAACCTGAATAGTATTGACCAATACACATGCCAAAAATAGCTTCCTCCCTCTAGATGACAAAAGTAAATGAAAGTCCTCAGACTTTTCTTGTGATATGTGTATAAAATATATAATTTTAATAATAAAATTTAAAAATAATTAAAGTCTTCTTGTGACCAAGACAAGGAAAGGCTGGATTCACCTTTCTGCCTGAAACGACCAAGAAAATAAAATATGTAAAACATGGGTTTTCAAGATACTGAACACCAGAGAATAAAGGACAATAATTTCTGAGAAATAGGAAACAAATGAGGTAAGCTTTCACATTGTCCCAGCTTACTTCTTGAAAGAGTTTCCAGGCTATTTCTCAGGAAGAGAAAACCCAAACAAATTCTGGTGGTGACCCTGAGTGAAGAAGCTGGGATTCTAGAGAGACCAAGGTAATAAGAGTTGGCAAGACAAAGTCTCATACAGGAGAAAAATACACAGTTGGAGAATTTTGTTGATTTGCAGAAGGTCCCCCTAGAGTCTCCAGATGCTTGTCAGCACACTGTTGAAGCCAGGGAACTCGCTATCTAAGAGGATGAGAGGGAACGATTGCCAGGGTTCACACAGGGCCAGGAACAGTGGCCAGTTTAATCAGCAAGACTAGAAAACCTCATCATCTAGAGAGTGCTGAGTACAGTTTTCAGAAAGTTCTTCACTGAGTATGAAGAATAATTAGTCCTACCCTTAATATTGCTTTGGTCCCACCTAATAAGTTTTAAGAACAAATTGAAAGGATTAAACTGCTTCTAAGTAACTTAACTGTGTTCCAAAACAAAGTTAAAAACTATTCATAAATATATGACGATATCCAGTACCCAACAAAGTAAAATCTACAACATCAGGCATTCAATAAAAAATGACTAAGAATGCAAAGAAGCAGGAAAATATGAAGAAAAATCAATCAAATAAAATCAACATAGAATTGACACAGCTAATTGGAATTAGCTGGCAAAGATATTGAAGCAATTCTTATAACTGAATATGCTCAGAAAAGTTAAGTAAAGACATGTAATATATGTACAAGACTCACTAAATTTCTAGAGAAAATTGTAATGTATGAGATTTAAAAGATACAAGATGAAATTAACAGCAGATAATTGAGAAAGAAAAAAACTAGTAAACTTGAAGACATAGAATCTATACAAATAGAATCTGAAGCAATAGAATCTATCCAAAGTGAAAGAGAGAAAACCCAAGTAAAATGGTGGTGAAGATAGGTCTCACTGGGAAGATAACTTTCAAGTAAAAATTTGAAGAAGGACACTGCCATATGGATATCCGGTAGGAAGACTACCACAGGCATTACTGGGAATCATGGGTCTTGAGATAGTGATTGTTAAGTAGTTAACACAGTATTTAGCACTCAATAAGCACTCAAAGGATTAAAGTCATCATTGCTGCCACTCCTCCCATCCTTGTTCAACACCTGACCGTCAGGGCAGCGGAAGGAGAAAGGAACACATGTATAGAAGGGCTTCCTTTTGCCAGGTACTCCTCACAATAATCCTGTAATATGGTAATTCTATTTTATAAAAAACAGAGCAGAGTCTTTGAAGAGTTGAGATTTTGTGCAAAGTCACCAAGATACCAAGACAGAAACATGATTTGACCTCAGGATTTTTGGACTTTACATCTTAGATACTTTCCTCTACTCCATGTTGTCCACTGCCACGCATGGAATGTGGGGACTTGGGAAAGTTAAACGTCCCCAGCTCCCACACATCTCTGTTTTTCCCAGGAGTCACAAATTGGGTGATGTGGGAAATGGTGGGAAAATAAAATGGTCCAGAACCTGTGAAAAACAGTATAGCAGTATGGAAACCCCTCAAAAAATTGATCACTGGATTACGATACCCAGCAATTCTACCTCTGGGTATACACTCAAAAGAAGAAGAAGGGACTCAAATAGACGTTTGTACAGCCATGTCCATAACAGCATTGTTCACAATAACCAAAAGGTAAAAGCAACCCAAGTGTCCATTGATGACACAGTTGCTAGGGGCTGGTGGAAGGAAGAAAGGGGAATAAGTGTTCAATGGATAAAGACTTGCAGATGGGGAATATGAAAAAGTCCAGGAGCTAAATGGTGGTGATGGTTGCCCAACAATGGGAATGTACTTAACGATATAGTATTGTACATTTAAAACTGGTTAAAATGAGGGGACCTGGGTAGCTCAGTCATTAAACGTCTGCCTTCAGCTCAGGTCATGATCCCAGGGTCCTAGGATTGAGACCCGCATTGGGCTCCCTGCTCAGCGAGGAAGCCTGCTTCTCCCTCTTCCACTCGCCCTGCTTGTGCTCCCTCTCTTGTTTTGTCTCTCTCTGTCAAATAAATAAAATCTTTAAAAATAAATTAAAAAATAATAAAAATGGTTAAAATGGTGAATTTTATGTTGTATACTTATCAGAATAAACACATACATATTCCAAAACCCAGTAGCCTATCATAACCTTTGTGTTCCCCTTCACAGATCTGCAGGTATGCTAGGGTTTATACGGAATTCAGCTTGTCTTGGCTCCGGCCTAGGAAAGACCCATTTTTCCTTTCATACTTTTTGGACTAGCACCTCCCTGGGACATGTTTGCTTTACGGTGAATGACAAAAGCAAAAGGGAATGAGAGCACAAACACATGATGCCTCTTACAGCCTTGGCTTTGAGCTGGCCCACTTTCACTTCTGCCAACATTTCATCGGACAAAACAAGTCCTATGGCTAGTCCCACATCAATGGACCAGAGAAATCCACTTCGGCTACTCTTGGAGGATATATTGCAAAAACCAGATGCCAAAAGGTAGGGTTGTAAAAGTATAATATATGGAAGGTAAAGAATTGAGAATAAGAATCCAATCCATAGGGGCACCTGGGTGGCTCAGTTGGTTGAGCAGCCTTTGGCTCAGGTCATGATCCTGAAGTCCCAGAATCGAGCCCCCCGTTGGGCTCCCTGCTTTGCGGGAAGCATGCGTTTCCCTTTCTCATTCCCCCTGCTTGTGTTCCCTCTCTAGCTGTGTTTCTCTCTGTCAAATAAATAAATACAATCTTTTAAAATAAATAAATATATATATAAAGAATCCAATCCATACACAAACATAAAAATATATTAGTATAGCTTTACATAAAAGGCATCATGCACAGCTAGTTCATTACTGATAAGTCACAGAATTGGAAAAATCTGGTTTCTAACTTTTAAATTTCCAAACACTATGAAGATTATTAAAAAACTTAGATATAAAAGGAGGAATAAAACTTACAGCTTCTTTGACTTTTGGTAGAAATCTGCATTTTTTTCATTTGTTATTTTATACTTATGAGTTTCCCCAAAGACCAACAATACTTATGAATCAAAATAAGCAGTATTACAAATAACTTAGAAAGTAAATAAGAAACACTATGAATGGGTGGTTTTAACTTTCCAGAACTCACAAAGATACATTAGCCATTTTGGGAGAGAAATTATTTTTATACTCCATATGGCCCTAGATGAGATGGACCATATAGAGAAAATGGGCTGTATTTTCAAAAGATTATAAAACTATAGTACTCCATCCCAAATGAGAGGACTGATCTTAAAAAGAGAGAGAGAGAAAGAGTAGGAAAGGAGATAGAAACATGACATTTTTTGTTTAATAAGAGGACTTTTATAAAATGTTTCCATTTGCCCGAAGTCAGAAACAAAGAGAATCTCAGATCTAGTATATTCAAACCAAGCATATTCAAACCAATCTTCTTCAGACCTGAAATATTTATTTTCCACCTAAATTATCAGACAGCAGGAGTTGGAAAAATAAATCTGTGTCATCAAATGACCATGTGCCTATTTAAAATACAGTGTATGGTATTGATAAAATGAAGTTACAGACTGGGATCTGCTAGATGCCTAGCCTTTACCTTGAGGGGTATTTTGGCGAGTGATATAATTTTATAACAGTGGTGGTGCAAACCTTTATCCTCTCAATGCTTTGGACACAAAGACCATGGGATTAATTATATACTGTGAGCAACAATTCATGAATATTTAACACGCTCATCTATACTTAATGAATAAATTTGCATTTTGACAGTATTATTTAATGTGCTTTAAGGAAATACTGCTCATTACCTTTCAATTTTGTAGATTAGTTGAATGTAATCAGAATGATAAGGCAGGAGAGATATAGTATTATTTAAATAACATTGTTTTTTACTGCTTCTGTTTCCAGGAGTTCCCCCCACCCCCAGCCAACCACTCTTTTCTTTTAAGCAAGTAGGTTTATTTTATTCTATTCGGGTTGTTTTGTCTTAATCATTTTGCCTCCATGCTCTTTGCAGAAGGGAGTTTCTTTAGATTCATGGAAAAACAATGCAAATTAAATAATCAGTGTTTTGCTTCCTTGTGTGTGTTTTGTAACAGGGCATTCTCTCACACAAAATATCCCAATGCAATTGGCAGTAATTGTGTCCTGAGTGGGCAGGCTCGGCAAGTTTGCCGCAAACTGCACAGCAAGCAGAGGGAGCCGCATGACCAGTGGCAATGAACAGAGGTTTGCCACTGACCTAGGCAAAGTAAAACCCCCAAGAATCACGGCTGAGAAAAACTGGCCAACTGGAGAGGATGCTGTTGGAGATAAGCAATCCTGTTTGTTTTTTATCTTTGGCTCATGGTAAAGGGCTCTATCTCATAATAAATGGATCTTCTGTTTGCAAGGTGGGCACCTAATCTATATATTCACTCGAGGGAGTTTGGGTCTGAGAACATACCTCTAGCGATCCCATCTGCATGAATGCCCCATGCAAAAGGGACATTCCAAAAAGAAGGGGACTTTAAGACCAACAGTCAGGCTTCAGAATTATGACTGTGAATCACAGTTAAGACTGCCCAGCTAAGATGAAGGAAAAACCGGACAAGATCCAGAGCAACAGAAAAGAAAATCCAAATACCAGACACTGAACTAAATGCTTACATAGCTAATTGCTTTTAATCCTTACCTTATGAGAGCGCTCTCATTGTCCCACCACGACCACCACCACCATCATCATCATCATCATCATCTTCACCACTCTATGAAAATGAAACTGAAAATTAGTTCGTTTAATACAGATAGTTTAAAATTTAAAAAAAAAAGGTAAGAAAGGAAGGAAACTCCCCAAACCAAAACCCAACAATAAACCCTCCTAGGGTTTGAATCTAGGTCTGTTGGAACCTAAAATTCATGACTTCAACAGTTCTCAACTAATCGGGGTTTTAAAAGGCTTTGCTATCAAACAAATCAAATTCGGGGTTGGAAATATGGCTTCCTCAAGGAATCCTTCTTTGCTCTCTAATCCTTGCTGGGTTCTCTGTTAGTTACAGTGTGTGATTATATATATGGTATTTATATTCCTCCCCTTGCCTCCACACACTTGACTGCAACTCCAAGAAGGCAGGAACTGCTGTTCCTTCTCCATTCTAGCCATAGCACCTAGCAGAGTACCTGGCACAATGTAGCCATTCTTTATTTCTGTGTGTTACGTGTGTGCGCATATATGCACACATGCATGTGTGTTTCCTCATCTATAAAACTGTGGTGATAAATACTTATGGTGGGAATTAAATGTGATAATTTATATAAGATGACTGTTATGGAGCCTGAAAAATCCTCATTGGTACACCCTGTGATACAGCATGGACTGGAGGAATGGGGAACAGCCTCTTAACATGCACCTATAGAGGTCTGAGAGGTTATTCCTTAACATTCCTCTCCCTTTCTCCCCCAAGTTCAGAATCAAAAAAGAGACCAAGTTTAGAATCAATAAAGAGAGAGGCCCAAAAGTCAGAGGGATTATTGATGAGAGCGGATATTGGAGACCATTGATTGAGATCTACAGATAGAAGGCCTGGTAATACTTTGTCCTGGTGCAACAGACTTGCCCACCCACAATCAGTGGATGTGCAGACAACCACAAGCTTTTCCTGGAGGCAAATAGCAAAGCAAAACATAATTTATACTTTCTGTCAACTGCTCTCTCCAAAGACCCCAGGGAGAGGAAGAAACTGAATATTGTGAACTCGGTGTCCCCAAATGCATCGATTAATTTAGGTTTTTCATATGGGAACATGAAGCTGGAAAACTGAACTTCTCCCCAGATATTCCCTAACCTAAAGGTTTGAGGAGGGGCTTGATTAGTTTCTTGAAGGCAGAAACCACCCTTTACTAAGCACTGGCAGGCAGTTCAGACCTTGCCCGCAGAAGGCTCTGAGTCAGTCAGAACGTTACAGGACAGGATCGTACAAGGTCATGCTAGACTCAAGGCTAAAAATTCACACTGTCACTTGGTTTCCCCACCTAAACCATGTCCAGTCACAATGTCTGATTTAGTCCATTAGTGGTTCTGTGATGAGATTATATGATAACCTGAAGATTCTCTAGTAACAAAAGTACTGCAACATATTTGAACTTCAGCCATCTTCCCTTATGAAATTCCCAAGAAGAAATTGCAGTTCAAAGATTAAAGTCCAAACAGTTGCGGGTCGTACTGAACACTAAAGATGCCTCTCCATTGGGCCCCTGAAAACAATGAACACTCAGGCACAGAGCAGATCCTATACTGAGGGCAGCCAGCTCCCAAACAGAGAGACGGAGGAAGCACTAAATTGTACCTGTCTTGTTTCCTCTCCCCAACTCTCCAACCAGTGATAGTCTAGCAGAGGACCCCAAGGAAGGCATTTCAGGTAAGCTTCCCCCCACACATGTTCACACTTCCCAACAGTGTTGCTATGTTACAAATAGACAACAAAGAAGACAAGTTCGTGATCCACAAGGTATTTTGCGTGTATCCCCCTTCTGCTTCTTGCTGAGATTCTGAAACTTCACAGCCCACTTAGACCTACCCTACCCAAGGTCAGCTCCCCTCTTCCTGATTTCCTTGTACCCAGGAATTCTCCACCGGGGCTGCCTCTACGTCTTTGTTTTCTGACCGGATTTGGATGCCAATTCATCAGCCTCTTCTAATTGCTCAGTTTAAACACCTCACTAACAGATCTCAACTTCGATAAAATTTCTGCAAAGGTGCTCTTACAACTAGGTACTGTGAAGTATGCTAAATTATATTTCCTAAAAGTTTATCCAAACCCAAAAATCTGCTTTGACACAAAACACAATCAATCCTTGAACAACATGGGGGTTAGGGACACTGACCTTCTCTGTAGCTGTAAATCCATATATACTTTTTGACTCCCACAAAACTTAACTCCTAATAGCCTACTGTTGACTGGAAATCTTCCTGAGAGCATAAATACTCAATTAACACATTTTTAGCATGTTTTATGTATTATATACTATATTCATTTAATAAGGAGCTAGAGAAAAGAAATTGTTACTAAGAAATCATAAGAAAGAGAAAATACATTTATAGTACTGTACTATATTTATTTTTAAAATCTGCATATAAATAGACCGATGCATTTCAAATTTGTGCTGTTCAAGTCTCAACCTTACTACATGTCCTACTTTAAAATTGTTTCTAATGTGCTCTACAAAAATTTTTGTGAGTGGCTCAGCTGGTTGGGCATCTGCCTTCAGCTCAGATCATGATCCAGGGTCTTGGGATGGAGCCCCGCATTGGGCTCTCCTCGCTTCTCCCTCTTCTGTTCCCCCTGTTTGTGCTCTCTTGCTCTCACTCTTTTTCTCAAATAAATAAATAAAATATTAAAAAAAAATTTTGTTGCTCTCTGAACTGCCCTCCTTTCTGAAAGAAAAAATTGAGAGTTGGTCACCAGTGCCAAAGGGCACCTTCCTGCTGGCGTTGTCCCTCACTCTCTGTGTCTCACCTCCTCTAGCAAGCCTTTCTTGGATCCTCTCAGCCAAGTGAGGTGCCTGTTGCCATGCTCCCACAGTACCCAGTGTATTTCTTAATTATTGTTCTTTGCACTTGGCCTTGAAATGATCTGTTTATGTATCTAGCGAGCATACTGTTTATGGGGCTTTTGGAATGAGGAGTTCTTTAAGGGCAAGAACTGCCTCTGCTTTCCCAGTGCCAGCATGATGTCTTGACACATAACACAATGAATATGTGTTGAGTTCATTAGGAAACTCAACTACAATTTTTTGAAAATCTACCTACATGGAGCATTCCAAGGTATAAGGCACTTTATTAATCTCGGAAGAATGATAAAAGCAATCATAATACCCTCCATATGGATAGCTCTCAATTTTTCCTACAGAATAGTCTCAGAGCTCTTACTTCATCTGGTCTTTACAACATCCTTTAAGAAAATTAGGGAGAGGGGCGCCTGGGTGACTCAGTTGGTTGGGCGACTGCCTTCAGCTCAGGTCATGATCCTGGAGACCCGGGATCGAGCCCCACATTGGGCTTTCTGCTCGGCAGGAAGCCTGCTTCTCCCTCTCTCAGTCCCTCTGCTTGTGTTCCCTCTCTAGCTGTGTTTCTCTCTGTCAAATAAATAAATAAAAATCTTAAAAAAAAAAAAAGAAAATTAGGGAGAATGGGTACTTTCAAGCCCATTTGACACTTGAGGAAAACGTGACCATTTTCAACCTGTTAGAAAGTGGTGGCGCCATGTTCTGAGCCTCCAACTTAGAACCTCTTCCTCGGAAACTGCAAGGCTCATTCCAGAGCATGCTGAGCTCTGACTGAGTGCCCTCGTCTCCCATAGTGGTAACTCCACACTTTACTCCAGAAGAATCATCTCTCTAAAGTCACAGAGTTCTTCTCTGTTTGCTGACCCAGGTCCTCATCTTAAACTCACTGCTACAGAAATGCTATTTTTCATCACCATCTATAAGTTTGTAGTTAAAAAAAATATTTACAAAGTGATGAGATATCTTTCTAATTTTCAATTTCCAAGTTCACTGAATATCCCTAGACAATCTATCTCTATTTTGATCTTACCCGAAAAAGAAAGAAAAATTGCATCAGGGAAAACACGACCTTTGGTTCAACCTAAATTACCTTTGGTACCCATGAGAATAATTTGTGGAGGAAAGGGCAATGTTATCCAAGTTTATTCCACCAAGTTGGAAAGCAAAGGCTTCCAAGACAAAAGCAAACTGAACTTAGGTGAAAGTGAGACAGATAGCCTTTTCACTTCTGTTGGCAAGCGAGGCTGTATAATGTAAAGCATTTCTGCAGGTATTATCCAGAGTTTATTTTCCAACTTTATAGGGACTGCAAGGCAACTGCCAGGGCTGGGGCAGAAACAACACCAATGGCAGTGAAGTCCAGTTCCAGAACCCTGGATCCCTGGAGCAAAGGCATGTTCTCCAATTATTAGCTCCAGTGATGGTTTCAGACTCTCTTAGGGGTCAGTGAAGAATGCTTTTGAGAGCCTCCTCGTGCCTTCTTCATACCCACAGTTCATACTGACAGTTTCGGAAGCAACCAACTCCCCATTTTAAATCCCTTCTTGCTTTAAGTATTTAGAATGGGTCTGTCTCCTCTATGAATCCCTGACTGATTCATTAGCCTTAGCTCAAAGACCACATAGCTGTTAACTCTTTCAGCGGCTGATTCAGTCACTCATTCTTTTCTTGGATCTCGCCTCTCTTCTAATTTTGGACTTGATACTGAGCACTGTTTATCATCCAGGTTCATTCAGCGTCCTGAGGCAATAATGTTACTCCAATAATCCCAGTTTACCTTGGTGGAACAAGAAAAAGTTCAGAAGTGAGTCAGCTGACTCGGTACTCAAAACAAGAATGTGGTGCCCACCATACTAAGCAGTCAGGATGGAGCTGGAAATTCCTTTCTCCAACAAAGTTATTTTAAAAGTGTTCCTTGGGTGCCTGGGTGGCTCAGTGGGTTAAAGCCTCCGCATTCGGCTCAGATCATGATCTCAGGGTCCTGGGATCGAGGCCCACGTCAGGCATCTGCTTGACAGAGAGCCTGCTTCCTCTTCTCTCTCTCTGCCTGCCTCTCTGCCTACTTGTGATCTCTCTCTCTCTCTCTCTGTCAAATAAATAAATAAAATCTTTTAAAAAACAAAAAAGCAAAACAAACAAACAAACAAACAAACAAACAAAACCCCCCACTGTTCCTTAAAGGATTAACCTTGCAGGGAAGGGCTAATCTTCAACAAACAGCCATTGTAAATTTTGGAAAGACTAGTTAAATGAGGTGCTACTCATGAGAGCCAAGAGGTGGAAACAACCCAGGAGTTCATTACAGATGAATAGATAAACAAAATGTGGTATATGCATTCAATGGGATAGTATTCAGCCATTAAAAAGAATGAATTTTTGACACATGTTATCATATAGATGACCCTGAAAAACATTATGGGATGTGAAATAAACCAGACACACAAAAAATGTTGCATAATTGCACTTATGTGAATTATCTAGATAGACAAATCCATGCAGACAGAAAGTAGATTAAAGGTTACTAGGGACTTGCTGGGGCGAGAGGAAGGATGGTGGCTTATCACTTAATGGTTACAGAGATTCTGTTTAGGGTGATACAGTGTTTTGTAAATAGACAGTGGTGTTGGTTATAAGACATTTTTTTAAAAAGATTTTATTTATTTCACAGAGAGATCACACTTAGGCAGAGAAGCAGGCAGAGAAAGAGGAGGAAGAAGGCTGCCTGCTGAGCAGAGAGCCCAATGTGGGGCTTGATCCCAGGACCCTGAGATCATGCCCTGAGCTGAAGACAGAGGCTTAACCCTCTGAGCCACCCAGGCGCCCCAAGACATTTTTAATGTAATTAATGCTATTGAATTGAATTATACCTTAAGAATGATTAAAATGTCAAATTTGATATTAGATATATTTTGCCACCACCAAACCCACAAAAAATTAAGTAAATGATAATTATGTAAAAGCAGTGTTTAATTCCCTAAAGGTTTTCTAATAACAGTTCTGGGGAGTAATGATGATGATGTAGTGCATTTTTCTCTGAACACATGGCCTGTGCATCTGGAGACCATCTCTAATAGAAGAATGTTGTTAGAGATCTCTTCCATTTTCATGACTAATGTTCCACTTTCTTGTGCCTCAAGACAGTCTCTGTTTAACTTTGTTTTCTACTGCCTCCCTGGGTCTACACTTTCTCTTTCGGTCTCCCTTACCCTGCTGGGTATTCACATCTTCTCTCCTTGGAAATGACTCTAAACACCTCAATTCTTCTTGGGGCGCCTGGGTGGCTCAGTTGGTTGAGCGACTGCCTTCGGCTCAGGTCATGATCCCGGAGACCCGGGATCGGGATCGAGTCCCACATCGGGCTCCCTGCTCGGCGGGAAGCCTGGTTCTCCCTCTCTCACCCCCCCTGCTTGTGTTCCCTCTCTGGCTGTGTTTCTCTCTGTCAAATAAAAAATAAATAAATAAATAAATAAATAAACACCTCAATTCTTCTTTCTGATTTCCTTAATCTGATGTTGAGGACCTGAGAAGAGCTAGCATGAGAGAGAAGGTAACCTCAAAGGGCCTGGGAAAATTGAAAAGGGAATTCCATGTGGGTAGTAGGTGCTTTGCCTGTTTTTGTATTGCTCATTTATAGGAGGGAGAAGATGAGGAGAAATAAGCAGCTAGAGAAGCTAACAGCCTAAAACTCCAAGCTGTCATCATAGGCTCCAACTGCAGCCTCAACAAAGTCATTTCCAGCTTTAATACCTTATTTGGGGGTACTTGGGTGGCTCAGTGGTTAAGCCTCTGCCTTCAGCTCAGGTCGTGATTCTGGAGTCCTGGGATTGAGCCCCGCATCAGGGTCCCTGCTCACCAGGAAGCCTGCTTCTCCCTCTCTCACTCCCATTGCTTGTGTTCCCTCTCCTGCTGTGTTTCTCTCTGTCAAATAAATAAAATCTTTTAAAAAAATACCTTATTTGATGGTCTCCATACTACACAAGAGCTCTCTCAACACTGGCTTCAAATGTGAGTGTAAACAGGTATTGCCATGCTGAGCGAGGCCAGAGAACCACTGGCTCCCAGCTGAAGGTGGCCTGCCTTTCTGTGTTTCCAAGAAAAGGCTTTATTTTCAAAGTTTGTAAAACCTAAGCTGAAAGGCTATATGTGTGTCTCAAAAACAAAAAACAAAGGAGGGGAAAAGATGATTGCAGAAGTCAGTCTTATCAAGTAGAAATCATACCACTAAAAAGTTTTCCTAGGGCACCTGGGTTGGGCAACTGACTTCGGCTCAGGTCATGATCCTGGAGACCCAGGATCGAGTCCCACATCGGGCTCCCTGCTCAGCGGGAGGCCTGCTTCTCCCTTTCTCACTCCCCCTGCTTGTGTTCCCTCTCTGGCTGTGTTTCCCTCTGTCAAATAAATAAAATCTTAAAAAAAAAAAAGTTTTCCTAAACTTATAATTTGCACTCCAGAATAGCCTTCAAAAGTGTTGGAGGACAATTCATTCAAACAAAAGGGATTTTAAAAATATTTTACCTTAGAAAATGTCTTTCAATCTTTTTCAAATCAAAGCACAAATCTTGATTTGCTTCCCCGCCTACACATATATCGTTTCAATCTTAATATCAGAATAACGTCGCCATCATCATCATCATTACCATACAGGGGCAGCTCGAGCACTCAGTCAGTTAAACGTCTGCCTTCAGCTCAGATCTTGATCCTGGGGTCCTGGAATGGAGTCCTGAGTCTGGCTCCCTGCTCAGCAGGGAGTCTGCTTCTCCCTCTGTCCCCTCCCCTGACCGCCTCCTGCTTGTACCTCCCTCTCTTTCAAATAAATAAATAAAATCTTAAAAAAAAAAAAAAAGAGAGAGAAAAGGAGGAAGAAGATGAAGGGGTTGAGAGAGAGGAAGAGAGAAATTTTTTCAGATTTTTAAATCTAGGAGACACCTTATTAACCCTTTTCTCCCCTGTTAAATACTAAGTGGAATGTTCATCCAGTGCTGCCTCCACTCATACTATTGGTGTTACTAGGGGAGAAGCTCTTTTATGCTACTTGATAAGATAATACCCTTGGATAGGTTATTTAACTGCATGCTGAGTTTTAAACAATGACAGGTTCGATGATATTGCACAGTGGTAATTTTTAACTAGCCTTTAAATCATAAAACAGTGCTGAATTACTTACCTGATGAATCTGAGGAACGGTCCCACTCAGGTCAAGGTCATTGTGTATCCCCATCTGATCCACTGCTCTTTTCAGCAGAGGGAACTGACACTTCGGTCTGCCTATTATATTCATGGCAACACAATTGTCTCAAGTGGGATTCTTTTCTTCCAATATTCATTGAAACTAATTTTAGATTCATTTGGTATTCCACTGCCAAACACAAAGGAAATTCCAGATCCACAAGGAGGATGGTCAGAATGACTAAGTTCCTACCATCTTCATAGTAACATTGCTCTGGTGTCATTCTTTACTACTGAAACATGATGTCTTTGTTTCAGAGATAACAAGTAAAATTAAGAATGCCTTTTTTCCTCAGGGTTAATTAATGAAAGACATTGAGGACGGAAGCAGACAGTCCAAATGGAAACTCAGTGCCTTTGGAATAGAAAGTTGGATTTGGACTCTGTGTCTCATTCACCCAGTAACTATCTATTGATAACCTATTGTTTTGGGGCACTGTGCTAGGACTTTTGTCCTTTACCAGACCTATGACCTGGGCATGTATTTAATATTTCCTTGCTCTATTTAGCCCGGCTCCTTTTGCAGTGCCAAACTGCTCAGCTGTACATGGCTGCATGATTTAAGAACCCCCAAAGCCATCCTACCTGCAAAGATGTATGCCTTCTTTGGCCAGTGTCCCTCATTTGAAGAGTAAATACAGGCACAGGTCAGCCCTCTGTAGCAAGAATCTCTCCTCCAACCCCCCAGTGCGTACTGTAGACAAATAGAGAGGTTCAAGATGGAAAGAAAGGTGGAATCCTTTTAGTTTCTGAATATCTAGAGTCTAAGTCAATATTCTGCATTTTAAAAGTCAGAAAGAAAACTTGGCTGGAAAAATTGAGAGTGAATCATCTATGCCCACGTAAAATTCTCAAACACCTGAATGTTTTTCCTTAATGGTCATGGAAATCTCTCTAAAACTGGGGCTGTTTACTATATATGTGACACTAGCCAAGTCACTTACCACTCCCAGGTATGGGGCTTATTGATGTTATCATCACCATTATCATCGTTCTCATCTTGGTCTGGACTTCTTGGTTAGAAAGACCATTATTTAAAGACTCTACTTTCAGGCTTGCTAAGACACACTTTAGGGGTAGTCAAACTGCCAGGGTGAGGTGTGAAGCTCCATCTTTCATTGGTGGCTCTCTCAACCATAAAAAGGTCTGCCAGCTAGAAGTCCATCTGTGTGAATGCCTCCCTGAACCAGTGCAGAAATCTAGGAATGAATAGGAGTTATAGCAACCTTAAGCAATCAGCCCCATTAATTGACCAGAACCAAGCCTCATTCTTTTTTTTTTTTTTTAAATAAATGGCAACTGGACTGGTTAAGGGCATGACCAAGGAAGCTCTAGAATCCCCCTCTTCAAGAAAATCTCCAAAAACAATTCTCTGGCTGTTTATGGTATGTGGAGGGCTTGGGCATTAGAGCTTCACTACACTTTAGATTCTGGGATGTAGAGTTCCCAGCTCCACTCTTGTTCTGAGACAGTTTCTCAAGAGGCCACATTAATTGTCCAAGCCCTGGACCAGCTACACACTCAGGCAGTGTTGGTAGCTAAGAGCTAAGAGGAGAGAGCATTTCTAGCTTCCATCTCTATGATGATGACACAAAAATTCATTTTTATAGAGGGATGGTATCAGGGGATTTGAAGGTCAGAACAGAGAGTCCTGATCTCCTCCATCTGTCCAAGGCAGCCTCTATTTTCAATCTGCATTTCCTCAGTTGTATTGCATGTTTGCCAAATATTGGTTGTCTGCAGAGCCAAAAGCAAGTTCCTGGGAATAGCAGGTCATAGTGTGATGTCACTTTCTCACTGCTAGGAAAGAGGAAGAAACTCTTGGAGAACTGAATCAGAGTTGGGTAGGTGGAGGAAGAGTACAGCATGGTAGGATCCCATACACAGTGTGGACAGCCCAAATCTACTATGAGAAAAATGTGTGTAGTCAAACAGTTTTTACAACTTAATGGGCCTTAATGTCTAGGCCCTTTTTGGCACATTAAAAACCAGTTTGTTAGCCTTGAAAATTAATAAGCCTGACATAAAATATTTTAGGTTGATAGGTAAGAAGAAAGATTTCACATGGGAGATTTGGTAACCTATTGAACCTGTCTCTTTGAGTTAACAGCCTTCTGCTTTTTGAATAAACATAGGTTCTAGAAGAGACTGTGAGGGCAACCCACATACATAAACCCTCCTAAACAAGGTATCATGTAAAATGTCTGGCCCACATAATCCTTTCTCAAGTCATCTGTCCAAGCCCACAGTCTCTGCCAATAAGCAGAGCCATGTTCTACACCACTTAACACAGCTATAGTCCTGGGATGAACACCTTTCTCAAGGGCAGTCCAAAATAAAGAGAGCAGGGACCCTAGATTTATGTGGCAAGACTCAGAGTGTTTAGGTGAACTGGGCAAAAAAGATTTCTCTAGAAATATTTGGACCTGGGACACTAAGAGGCTGTTTTAGTTATCTGGGTCACTGCACATAGAATGATCCAGGTTCAGGGTGACCCCAGTGGGTCAGGCACAGACCACGAGTAAATGGCGGAAGGTGGTGGTGAAGAGGGAACAGGAACAGGTAAGAAGAGTAGGAGGAAAATGTTGCCACAAGGAGGGAGAGGGAACAGCCAACAGAGCCCTGAGCTATGCCGACTCCCCCACCGTTCCCGGCTTGCACATCCCTTCAGGCAGCTCCTCTTTTCTTGCAACTATGCTGTACACAGATGCTGCATTTCAAATACCACCTCTGGTCACTCCAGGGACAGGCTGGCAATCTCCAGGCAGTGCATCTGGAGGTCCATGGAGTCACGTTTCTTTTCCACTTCCCAGCTAGATGCGGGTGTCTAGTCTCTCACACCACAAGATTTTATTTTCCATTCTTTAGCAGCAGAAACTGCTTATGCTGGCACACTCTTGACATTAAATATATGGTACATGCTTCCAGGTCAGTTGGTGGAAAGTAGTGGCCTTTACCCCAGAAACTGATTGTTTGATCACAGACTTATTAGAGTTGGAAAATATCACTTTTGGAATGATTCTTTACTGCAGTCTCAACAACAGTCTCATTTTTCTTCCTGAGGGACACATTTTAAAGAGCCAGATGGTGCACATGCCGCAGCAGAACTCTGCCTTCTACCCCCAACCTGCCTAGACTTACTTCAAACCCTTTCTTTTCATACAGAGAAAATATTTATGCGCATTTATTTAGCACTATCCCAAATATCTCACTTGACCCTCAAGCAATGAGGTGAGGGAATTACAGGAGGTATTATTTCTCACAAATTTAAAATTAGGGACCAAAGGAACAGAGAGATATAGTGACTTGCAGAAAGCACACAGCACAGGCACGTAGAGTGGAGACTTGAACCCAACCCTCGTGATGCATATCCAGTGTCCTCTCCACTACAACAGAGGACATCTCTGTTTTATTTTCTATGAGACCTTTTCCATTACATTAAAATTCTAAACAGTGTGATTAGGTTGAACCAAGTTCTTTGCCTATCTTCAGGGCACATGCCCCATGTATGCTGGAAGCTGGAGCTCCTCTCTGCCCATCTGTCGAAGCCAACAGAACTCCAACCCATGGCCTTTAATGTCAATATGTTAAAAATCATTAAAGTGTTCATAATGTCAATCATAGTATTTTTTCAGTTATTCATGTATGTAAAATATACTTATTAAGCATCTGCTAAGTTGCTATATGCCAGACATCATTGTACTGGCTGGGGGTGAACATGTGTATAAAATGAGACATCTCTGTGTATATGGAACTTGCATATTTGAGGGAAGACGAATAGTAATAAGGAATCACATAAAGTCAGATAGTGAGTAGCGCTATGAAAAGCAGACTCCCTGTGGGGCTGGGAGCCTGATGCGGGACTCGATCCTGGGACTCCAGGATCATGACCTGAGCTGAAGGCAGTTGCTTAACTAACTGAGCCACCCAGGTGCCCTCAAATTCCAAGCTCTTAAATCCAGCTATGTCCTCAACATCCTCATTTGGATGTTTAATAAACATCTCAAACTTAACATATCCCCCACAGAATCCTGATCTTTGCTCCTGAAATCTGCTTCACCTATAGTCTTCCCATCTTCATACAAAGTAACTCCACATTTTCCAGCTGCTCGGCCAAATGCCTCGAGTTACTTTCCATGCTTCTCTTTCTCTTGCACACCACATCCCACCCATCAGTATATACTATTGGCACTACCTTCCAAAATCCATCTGGAAGTAAACTTCTTACCACCTTCACAGTCCTATTCTGGTTTGAGCCATCACCACTGTTACTTGCTTCACTGCAGTAGCCTCTCACACATTTTCCTGTACATTCTATTCTTGACACAGCACTCAGGCAGATCCTATAAAAATGGAAGTCACATTGTGTCATCTCTCTCTTCAAAACACTGCAGGGGCTCCCAGTTTCCCTTAAAGAAGAAGCCAAACTCTTGTTCTTCCCTCTGCGCTTCTCCAACCCTGTCCTCTACTTTTTCTAGTATACCTGCTCTGGCCACACTGCTGATCCTCTGATCAGTTATATTCCAAGTTCAGGGTCTTTGTATTGGCTGTTTCCTCTGCCAGAAGCACTTTTTTGGAAATATTCCTGTGACCAAATCCCTTTCTTTCTTCAAGACTTTATTTAAATTTAATCTTTTAAAATTACTACTCTTCCTCTACTTTCCAGATATTCTCTATCCCATTTATGCAGCTTCATTCTCTTCCATGGTGCTTGCCATCTTCACACATTTAGTTATTATTCTCAATTTGCTGGCCTGTCTTCCTCAACTACAATTTAAGTTTCTTGAAAGTAAGAGTTTTGTCTGTTCCCTGACACATTCACACATCTAGAATAGAGGCTTGCACATAGTAAGTACTGAAAAAGTATTTATTGAATGGATGAAGAATGAGAATATGTTTTTAAATGTTGTCTAATTTTTACTCCAAATCTGGCCCAAAATGTAATACTAGGCAGTTGTGTAAACCACTAGAATATTTAATGACTTGGAAAAACTATTCACGACCTAGTGTTAAAATTTTTACAGTCAGTTTTCAGAAAAGTAGGTACGATATGATCCAATTTTTATTAAACAGTGTATATGTTTGCACTTAAAAGGACTGAGAAGGAAACATTTATTTAACAAGTATTTCTGAAGCACCTACTATGTACCAGGCATCGTGCCAATTAATTCTTCCTAGGGTGAGATTATAAATTGTTCCTATTTCTTCTTTTTGCTTATCTAGTGATCTATCTTACATTCTAATCTTACATTAGAAATAACTAAGCCAAGTGCTTTTATTTGCTTAGGTCCTTTGAGTGATGTGACTGTGGGCAGCACATTTTCTTTTTGCTTATCTAGTGATCTATCTTACATTCTAATCTTACATTAGAAATAACTAAGCCAAGTGCTTTTATTTGCTTAGGTCCTTTTGAGTGATGTGACTGTGGGCAGCACATTTTCAGGATAAACACATAGCCCTGTGTGCATATTGATTTACTACAGTATTAAAAGAAGAGGCTACAAATGGAGTCTTCTCTTAAATTTCACTAACTAGGGAGAAATCCAGATCTCATCACCTGTTTAAACCATTGAAAGGACAGCTGTGACATTCACAATCAACATTCAGAAACCCAGGAGCTATTCTAGGCAATCTGTAAGCTACCAGGATAAGAGTAGACATTTTACTATTGCCCAACATCCCTGGTCTCTTGGTATTTTAATTGCTTGTTAGTAAGACACTTTGGAAAGCCTTGAGCATGAAAGAGACAATGCACAGTAAATTCTAGTATAATTTCCTTGTATTCATTAAATCACTGCCAACTTGAACATGATTTCCTTTGTACAGATATGCTGTAATTTCTAAGAACAGTAAATTCTGTGTGCAGGTTTGAAGAGCAAACTTTACCTGGAGTTTATTCCCCAGAGGTATTTCTATAATATGCTATTTGAAGATTCTTCTATTTCAATTTTTAAAAACCTCCATCTGCAGATGATGTCCTAGGCTGTGACATTCTCAGCATTAGAGTTGGACAGATGTTTCCCAATGCTGATATTTTTTTCACTGTCACTTTGTGCTTCATTTTATCTGGCAGATAATGAAATGCTTAATTAGCTCTTCCCTTTTGCCACAGGATCATTTTATAAAAAGGTAAATTGGAAGCTTTGAGAATGAAAAATCTCCATTTGGCTTGCAGGTATCTAAACCATCTTTGAATAAGTGAAATACTCATGCAAGTGTGCTTTTGGTTAGACATGACACACAAGACTTCTCTATAGGCACTGGTTGTTGGGGATGGTGGTCACATCATCTCCCCTTCCCCAGCAGCCCAAATATCACTTGTATTAATTGTAAGTAACCAAATGGGGCAAATCAGCAAGAGTGGTCCTGGTTTCTGGGAAATTCATTCTAGGCTACTTAGAAGCTCTGCCTCTCAGGTGACATCAGCTGTTGAAAGTCTTCACCCATCCTGATCCATGCCATGTTGAGCAATCCAATGGAATTGTCAATAGCCCTTTTCCAGATGGTTCTTCTGCCCCAAATGCAATTCACATTGTCAGGTATAACCTAGTCCCTCTAATGTTAAAAAGAAGTTCGTTTTCTTCTCTCCACTCCACCCACTTTGCACCCCCATAGCTCCAATACTTGCAGTTCGTTCACCCAGCCACCTGTTCGTGCTTCCTTTCTTGTTTATCCTCTTTGGCCCAAGGAGTGAACAAGGGTTTTTTCTGAATAGGAGGGTATTCTATCTGTGGTCAGAGTGGGATTTATAGTGTGTGCTTCCCCCCCACACCTTGTCTGGCTGATATTTGCTCAAGGAAAAGCTAGCAGGCAAATCAGCTGACATATCGCCTAAGATGACCAGCCGAAAAATAAGACCTTTTGAGGATGTTGCTGCAACTACTATTTTTGTCTAGAAGAGACATTCTGCTGGTAAGGACGGCAGTTTGGTTGGGTTAGGAGGCGCCACAGGAAACAAGAGCTCAATGCTGATCACTGCTATACAGACCTGGGAGGATGGCCCATGTGGTGATCAGCTGATTACATTACTGTGTCAGTGCGTTCGTGTAATGTAGTCAAGGTCAAGGAGGTCTGCCTCTCGGAGGTGCTCGCCAGGAAACTCAAAATATTATGTATGCCGGCAACAGGCACCATGATTGATTTTTGTTATGGAATTAATCTGTCAAGAGTTGCAGTTTCAGGTTTGCACCGTGAGTTATATCTCCGGTTCAGCTGGAAGACGCAGTGCCAGAGAAAAGGGCTAAGCTGTCTTTGGCTATTTGCCTCAATCAGAGCTTTGTTAAGTGCTTGCTGCTGCTGCTGTTGATAGGGAGCTAGACGTGAGCGCTGCCAAACATCATTCCACTTAAAATGCAACTTCTCTCATGGCAGCTGGTACAAATGGGGATAGAGAGTTGGGTTACATTGCTTCACCTTGGGGTACAGCCACAGAGACTCTACTTTAATACATCTGGGGGGAGCTCAGGTAGCTGCATGTAAGCAAACCTCATGGGTGGAAAACAGCTGGAACTTTGCTATGGTTGTTGATGAGTCATTAGACTAGGAATTTATGTGTCACACTGTCGTTGGATGGGAAGTCCCTGTGAGGTGTGATGGGGGGTGAAGCTGCAGTAGCACCCGATGGACGGGGCACAGGGAGGACTGAGGTAGGTGAGAACAGTGAGGAAGCTGTTTGCAATAGAGAATTATTGCACTCCCTCAAGGTGGGCACACCCACTGGGGTTGCCACCCTGACCCCCAGTGAAGCTTACTCCTCACAGCAAAGGAACACATTCATCGTGGCCCAAAACAATCATCTTTCATTTTGTCTACATCACACTATAAAATCATTTATGGACTGGTTTCTTCTGAAATGAATTTAATTTTGACTCCCATCCCCTTCTCCTTTCCGCCTATCTCTGCTGCTTCTAGGTGTTCAAGGGCTGGTTTGAGGAGAGCCATTTTCTTTTGGGAGTTATAAAATAATTATATGAACAATTGCTCAAACAGGCTATTCATTACTATCCTAAAAAGGATCATGAAGGTCCTTTTAAAAGAAACATGGGTTTTTGTTGTTATTGTTTTGTTCTGTTTTTCAAAGATGCTTCAGCTGGTACTCAGTTGATGGGCAATTTCAATCCCTTGACGTCAGAGAATATAGAAACATAGGATCACAGGATCTCAGAAGAGGCAGATCCCTTTTTTTTTTTTTAAAGATTTTATTTATTTATTTGACAGAGAGAAACACAGCTAGAGAGGGAACACAAGCAGAGGGACTGAAAGAGGGAGAAGCAGGCTTCCCGCCAAGCAAGAAGCCGGATGTGGGGCTCGATCCTGGGTCTCCAGGATCATGACCTGAGCTGAAAGCAGTCACTCAACCAACTGAGCCACCCAGGCGCCCCTAGATCGCTTTTTGATTATCTCACCAAACCCATCCAAAGCAAGACTTCCTCTACAATAATCCCTCCAAGAAATACATCATGAATAATGTCTAAAGCTTACATAGCACTAATGTGCTTTATGTGTGTTAATTATTTAATCCACACAACAACCATATGGGGCAGGCACTACTTTTATATTCGTGTTATGCTGAGGCACAAAGAGACACAGCTTGTAAAAGAGACGGACCTGGGATTTCAACCCAGGCAGTCTGTCTCCAGGACATGTGATTACCCATGACACTATCCAACCTCCAGTTGAGTTTTTGCTTGAATACTTCCAGGCATGAGGAGTTCACTAGCCTCAGTAAAAGCCTATTTCATCCTTCTCTGTTCTGCTGGTTAGACATGTCTGCCAGTGACCTAAGGTCTTGTTCTCTAATATTTCTACCTATATAGCCCTCTGGAGTAATAAGAATGTTTAATCTGTCTGTTGCCAAAAGTCTTTTCCTGGGAATTTAAAATTGTCCTCCAAGACTTAACTCATATGTCATTTCTCTGTAAAGTTTTTGTGTGTGATAGTTGAAAGCTGATGTATTTTTTTCTTTTACAAGTTCTGTTCGTCCCATTCTGTATGTGTGTGTGTGATTACTACTGGGTTTGTGTTTTTGGTGATAGGGTCAATTTTTTTTTAAGTCATAGTAGAAGAATTTTTTATTTCCGTATTAAATTTCTTTCAAGATTATGCCTATTTGATGCAACCTATTAAAATCTACTGCTATACTAAATATTGTTCATTAGTCCTGCTTTCATGTGATAATTTAATAAAACATGAAGAAATTGAGACTCAGAGAACTTTAGTTGCCCAAGATTTTAGTAAGTGGAATTTGCCCTCAGTTCTCTCTTTAAAAACGCATGCAAATGCTTGCTTCAGCAGCACATATACTAAAATTGAAATAACACAGAGAAGACCAGCATGCCCCTGAGTGAGGATGACATGCGAATTCATGAAGGATTCTGTATATTTGAGTGCGCTTGTCATGGTGAGCCCCAGGTGATGTATGAAAGTGTTGAACCACTATATTGTACACCTGAAACTAATATTATACTGTGTGTGAATGAACTAGAATTAAAATAAAAGTTCAAAAAGCAAAAAACACAACCAAAAGGAAAAAGACTAAAAAGCAAATGAAAAGTTTGGTATATTATCATTGTAGTGTGTGTGTGTGTGTGTGTGTGTGTGTGTGTGTGTGTGTTTACTAGACAAGAGGAGAATAAGAGGAATGTATATAAAGATGAGTTTGGACTATTTTTCGAACCATCAAAAAGTAAGGCATTTGGAAAAAAAAAACATGCAGACAAATCCAATTGCTTGCTCTCACTACCAGATATGCTTTTCACTCCCTCTGTTTCTGGCTTGCCTCACGCACCAGCCCCGCCCTCCCCACCAGTGCAAAAGGGGGCATGACTATAGAAGATTCCCCATCTCGGCAGCCACCTCTCTCTCTATTCCTCATTTTTATTTGACTTGAATTGTGAGAAAAGGTGTTGTCCTGATATATTGCCTAATCATACTGTAGCTTTTGGCTTATACTGACTCTTTTTAGACATCTTAACTATATTGCCTGTGATTATGGTTTTTTAAAAAAACTTAATTAAAGTCATGATGCAATTAATTCACTACTGTGCTAATATTCAGAAAAAAAGTATTCCAGAGACCAACGTGAAGTAGTAGAAGGGGATTTAAAGCTCCATTTTTGGTCTAGGAGATGATACAAAGTCAGAACTCCTAACATTATTTTTTTCAAGATTTGGAATGATGATTTGGAAGGTATTTGCTAGTTGTATCGACTAGATAGAAATATGCAATATGTCAAGCAAGATGACAGCGTGCACTAAGAGTAAGGGTGCAGTGACAGTGGGGATCACCTCAAAGATCACTGTGAATCCTAAAAATAACGACAGTGATAGGGAAGAAAAAAGTAGAAATGAAATTCTCACTCCAGGATCTGGAGATAATTTCTAATCTTCTCCATTTTTTCTCTCCTTCCCCATCCCCTTTACCAAAACACATGCTCAGACATGGGGCATTCTTTACTATCATTTTAGAAGTCCCTGTCTCCACTTTTGTACTAAATCATTTTCTTTACATCTTTTTTTCTCTAATCAACTTAACGAGATTATTATCAGGAACCAACTGGGATCTCACAACTACGCTAGTTACTCCAAAAGATTCAGAGAAAGATAACTACAGTATCATTTTTAGATTTTTAAATCAGTTGGTAAGAAAGACTATACGAAGGGGAAACAGCCCTCCCGCTGATGTATTCAGTATATCATCCAGGACTAAACCCATCATGCTAGATACGTGTGCTATAAGGCTTGGGGAATTTATTCATTTATCCCAAAGACACTCAGTGAATGCATTGCATTTGAAGGATTCTGGAGAATGCCTAGAAAAACAAGGATGAGTCAGATATTCTCCCTGACCTCAGGGGCTCAAATGCTTCTGGGAGTCACAGAACCATAAATGAACGGTTAGAAATCACTGTGGCTGGGCTTTGTGAGAGGATTGGAAAGACAAGTAGAATTTTACTATATGCAGAGCAGAAGGAAGCTGGTAAAATGGCACAGTTCAGCTCAGTAAGTGGACAAGAGAAATACAGGAGGGTGGAAGGGTGCAGAGCCTGGTGAGGGAAGTGACTTTTAATTCGGAGGGGAATTGTAGAGAAATGCGGAAGCCAGTCTGATGGGGACTTGCCCATTAGGGTATTGTTTGGAGGCTATGGTGGGAAGGGCCGCAGCAAGATGCTATGTCACCTAAAGGTTTTTTTTATGACTTTTATTTTACATGTACATGTGTTTTTCTATGACATTATTTTATCCCCACACCAACCTTAATAGGTTCTACTCTCTATGTTCTGCCCCTAGCATTGATAGGACCCAGAGCAAGACATATAGTATGTTTAAATATTTGCAATTTATAAATCAATCTAACAAAATAGTAAATGAAAAGTGTTCTCCCTTTCTCCCCTGACAATATATTTTTATACCAACCTGGATGATCAGCTTTGAGTTTAAGAGTTCCTGGAATCTTCCAAGTTTCAGGCTGAAATCTGGTGGTTTGGGAAACCCATTGCCCACTCTTCCCACCCCTGATTCCATCCCACACTGTAGGATGTTCAAATATATCTGGACACTTCTGTACACCTGCTGATCTCCATTACTCTCCCCTCCAACACACACACACAACCACACATTAACCCGCCCAAGGCCTAGAAGGATGTTCACTTGAGGTGTGGTTCACTCCTGGGAGGACAGATTCCAGGAAGAATTCTCCATATGCCTTAGTGATGGACTTGAGCCATGAATCCTTGGTACCAAAAATGTGTCCTAGAATTTGGAACTGGGAAGGTGCAGATTCTTAGTGAGTCCATTACTTTTCTCCTGACACTCTACCCCCGTAAGGAATGATGGACAGAAAAGTGCCAGAGCTGGGTCCCTACAACAGTATCAGGGTACAGGGAAGGGGCCTCTCTGACCCAGGACTCAGAGCAGTATTTCCCTTATCCCCCATTGTACTGATAGAGTTATTGGAAGTCCTTTACCCTTCTAGGGACGGTCCTGATGTTTAAAACTGAGGGCTTGTTATGCTGATGTTCCCAAAGCTTCCAATAAGATGACTTCTTCATCTAACCATTAATTTCATTCTCCCCATGAAGCCCTATCTACTGCAACCATCTTCCTCCAGGCCAGAAAAATGTGTGTGTGTGTGTGTGTGTGTGTGTGTGTGTGTGTGAAGAGTGAGATAGGAAATTCCCCTTTCTTACAGGCCAAATATGATGGATTATTAATTTTCAAACATTAAACACTTTGTAAACTTTTTTAGCGCCTATTTTACCATATGTTTCTCTACCACTACAGAGAATAACTTTTTTTTTTAACCCCGAGACCAGAAAAGGAGTAAAAGAATACAAAGCAAGGATACAAGCCCTGTCTCTTCTGGATGCAAGAAAATGTGGGCAGGAGTGCCCCAGAAAGAACAGAGGGGCTGGCAGTGACAGTGTTGTGCTATAAGCTCCACCCCGAGAGGATGAAGAAGGGCTCTAGACTATGAACCAGAACTCTGAGGGCACAAGGTCTTATTCTCTTTATAGGGACCTGAAGGAGGCTACCTCACAGGTTTGTGCAAACTGGAGTGGGGGCAGCCCCATCAAAGTAAGGGTGGATGACTGGCAGAGAGGGAAAGCCTGAGTGCTTTCATCAGACGCCCCTTCCCCTTGGTTCCCTGATGACAAAGACAGGACCCAGCGCCCTGAGTGCTGGCATCTAGAAACAGCTCCTCCCTGGCACCACTCACACATAGACTTTGCTCCCATCAACTGAGATACATGGCTACAAGAAGGAGGTCTGTTGCTCATTTCTTAGTCCTCATCTTCATTGGTCATTCAGCAACACTGGATGCATTCAGTCCACACTCCTTGAAAAAAATTTTTACTTGGCTTTCACCATATCGCTCTCTTTGGGTTTATTTCTTATTCATTAACTTCTTTCTTTTTTTTCAGTCACTCTGTCTGTTCCCCACCCGTCATCTCCACAGCCTATAGGACACTAGAGTGCCACATGGCTCAATCCTCAGACTTTTAATCTTCTTACTTATTTCCATTCTTTGTGTGATCTCATCTAGTCTCTGCCCCGAAAGATCATCTCCAGGCAAAGATTCCTAAATTGGCATTTCCACCTTGGACTTCTCTGAACTCCAGACTCATATATGCATCTGCTTACTCAAGAGTTTATTTGAAAATCTGTCATCACCCTAAAACTGGATATTGACAATCCACTATCAAAATGGGGTACTTAACATAGGTACTCAATAATTGATAGAATAATCTGCTAAAATTGAATAAGGATAGATGAAATTTAAACAGTATAATGAATAATTTAGGATTAGAAAAAACATTATATCCCAAAACTCCAGAACACACATTCTTTTCTAGTACATGTATTGGAGTTCTTAATAACAAAAGAACTTAAAAACCCTTAGTGTTTGGAAGTTTAAAATCAATTTCAAAAAGAGACTTCTGGTTTCTTTTGGGAAAAGTTACAATGGAAATTAGGAAATATTTGTAACAAAACAGTAGTTGAAGGAGTATTTATCAAAACTTGTGGTATGCAGCTAATGTGTTACGTAGAGGAGAATTTGTAGCCTGGAATGCTTCCATTAGAAAGTAAGAACAGCTTATGGGGTGCCTAGGTGGCTCAGCTGGGTAAGCATCCAACTCTTGATTTCAGTTCAGGTCATGATCTTGAAGTAGTGAGATAGAGCCCCGCATCAGGCTCTGCACTGAGCATGAAATCTGCTTAAGGTTGTCCCTCTCTCTTTCCCTCTGTTCCTCCCTCTCTCTAAAATAATAAATAAATCTTTTAAAAAAGGTAAGAACAGCTGAAAATGAGTGAACTAAGTATTCAACATATTTAGTTAGACACAGAATACCAGAAAACCTTAAAATGGGATGGAGGGAAACAACAGAGATAAAAGTAGAAATCAGTGAAGTGGAGTGGAAAAAACTACTATATAAAGAGTAGAACAAATCAAATGTTGATTCTTTAAGAAACCTAAGTTACTTCAAGACAAGTAAAACAATGGGAAGAATAGTCAGAGGAAAAAAGATCACAAATGAGTGATTCTAAGAAGGCAAAATGTGGCCATTACTAAACATAGAATGGAATTGAAGGAATAAAAAGACTATATTAAGATCAACTTCATGCAAAAAAACTTGGAAACTGAGATGAGGTAGATAAATTCTTAAACAACCCTAACTTCTTGAAGTTGATTCACAAATAGAGAAGAAAAAACCCATGAAGCCAAACCAGAATTTATTGTTGTTGGTTTTACTGACAGTTTATCAAATATTCAAGAGATAAATTATTCTAACATACACAAACTATTCCCAGAGTAGAGAAAGAAATACAATCCTTTTTGTATTTGTTGAGACTGACACAATGTGGATATGAAATCTGACAATGATCATAGAGAAGGAGAAAGTTATAGCTCAGTGTCTCTTATGAACATAAAGGGAGAAGTGCTACTTAGCCAACCAAATGCAGACTAAGTTAGAGAATATTTTCATGACCAAGTTGCATTTATCCCAGAAATTCTAGATTGGCTTAACATTGGAAAGCCAATAAATGTAATTCATTACATTAACAGATAAAAGAGGAAACATTATATGATCATCTCAATACTATATTAAAAACATTTGATTAATTTCCACAAAGCAGGAAACAAAATTGTCATTATTTTACTACTATATTTTACTATGTACATAGATGTTCAAAAGATTCAAGTGTGTTTAGGATTTCTATACAGCAAGAAAATATAAGTAGAAAATAAAGCATTAAATGTACTTTTATAATAACAAGATATATATAAACTATTCAGTAATAAAGATACAAAAGACTTTTGAGGATAAAATTATAAACTCTTACTGAAAAATATTAAAATATGTAAATAAATGGAGAACCGTACCATGATCATGGATGAAAGAAATCAATATTATAAAGTTGCTGTTTTCCGCAAGGGAAATTAAGGAATGTTTCCCTCCAAGGTAGTAAAAAGAAAATGTATAAAGCTATAGCAATTATCAGTTTTGTATTGTCTTAGGGGTAAATCGCCCAGGAGAACAGCAAGAGTCTAGAAATAAATCTATTCAATGTGGAAACATGATATTCAAGAAAATTGGCATTGCAGATTATTTTACGGCAGGGGCAGTGACAGATTGTTTATTAAAAGACATTAGAACAATTGATTCATTGCAGGAAAAAAATGAAATTAGACACTTACACAAAAAAATCAATTCCATATAGTTTAAATATTTACCTGTGAAAGAAAAATTATAAAACTTTTAAAACAGAATATAGAAGAATTCCTTTACAACCTTCGGATAGTTAACATTTCTTAAATAAGACAGAAGACATCCATTTATAAAACAAAGTACACTTAATTGTGTGGAACTTTTTAAAACTCCTGTTCACTAAGGAGCACCTGGGTGGCTCAGTCGGTTAAGCAGCAGACTCTTGATTTTGGCTCAGGTCATGATTTCAAGGTGGTGAGTTTGAGCTCCACATCCAGCTCTGTGTTCAGGGTAGTCTCCTTCTCTTCCTCTCCCTTCGCCCCTTCCACTACCCCCCCCCCACACTGCATGCTCTCTCTCTCTCTCTCCAAAATAAGTAAATAAATCTTAAAAAAAAAAAAAATCAAACCTCCTGTTCACTAAAAGACACAATGAAGAAAAGAATAAGAATCCAAAAGCTGGCAAAAAATATTTACTACATTTATCCCACCACTGATTAGTGTCCAAACAAACAGCAGGAAAATATCAAGCACTGGGCATTGGTTTTCATATGGAACAATGAGAACTGTAGCACATGGCTAGTAGGTCTATACATTGTCACAGCTTCTTTGGAAAACCAGTTGGCATGTTATAATGATTTTGAACTTGTCCATTAGCTACACCAGTATTTCCACTCCTAGATAGAGCCAAAGAAATTTTGTATATGTGTATGAGGAGACACAAGAATTTTCACAGTAGCAAAACCTGGAAACAAACCACTCTCTAAAAACACTAGAATGGGTAAAACTGTGACATATCCAGACTAGGGCGTCATATACAGCAGTTGGGTGAGTGAGCATGATGTTAAGTGAGGTAAGTCAGACAAGGAAAGATAAATACAGTAGGATTTCTCTCATATGTAAAATCTAAAAAAAAAAAAACCCAAACTCATAAAAAGCAGAATAAGATGGTGGTTACCAGGGGCTGCAGGGCGGGTAAATGGGAGAGATGTGCTTTAAGGGTGTGTATTAGCAACGAGAGGATAAGTGAGTCCTGGAGACCTAACACACATTATAGTGATTATAGACAACACAAGTGTACCATAAGCATTAAATCTAAGAGACTCGATCTTGCCTGTTTCCAACACTAAAAGAAATAACTAGGTGACACGATAAGGTGACAGCCAGCGCTACCATGGTGATCATACTGCAGTGTAAATATGTGAAACCAATATGTTGTACACCTTAACTATACTCAATGTCATATGTCAACTGTATCTTAATTTAGAAAATGAGTGAACAACAGAAGTATACATTGACATGGATGGTTTTCAAAAGAATGATTTTGATTGAAAAAGAAGTACATCATTGGTGTTCTGTATTATTACATGTATCTAAAGTACAAGAAGTGGCAAAGTCAAACAGCATATATTTCCAAGAGTATATATACATCTAGCCAAACTATGTGAGAAGCAAAGGAAATCGTTAAAATTCAAGATAGGGTCTACCTCAGAAGGAAAGGAAGAGTGAGTAGTCTGTCTGTCAGAGAGGGGAACATGGCAGGGCTTCTCCAAGTGCACAATAATGTTCCATTTCTAAAGCTGAGTAGTAGGTCTATTTTTTTAACTATAGATACACATTTCGATTTGTTTGATGGGTTTCACCATAAGAGAAAGAAATAAATATGAATGTCTTGGAAAATCTTGGTAAGGCTTGGTTATTTAAAAAAAAAACAATTAAATTAGGTATGGGAGAGACAGAGGGAGTTGGAAATTTGCTCCTTTTTAAGAGAATTGAAACTGAGACTCATAGAAAACACATAGTGGAGGTAGTTTACATAAGAAAGTTAAGGTGTGCTTTAATCAATACATCCCAACGTGGATAAAAGTCTGAATTTATATTATGAGCTAGGCAAAACAATGTGCATTTATATGTTTTAAGCAAAAATCCTTAGTGTATTTATGAATCTATTTTTATGATTTGCTGCCTTACTAAACTTTCTCAAGTAACCAACCAAATACTGATAATAAGAACATGAGATAAGAAGGCTTCGGTGGTATTGTAGCATGGGATTAAGCTAAAATCTAGTTTCTTTTCTTTTTCCATTACCCGGTGGATCGCAGTTTATGAAAAAGAGTGACTAGCTAATAGTTAAAATATATGTGTGTGTCGCCTGAGTCAAATTTGTAAGTCCTGTTAACATAAGAATCTCGTGTTTCCTGGGAATTCATATCTAACTTATGAACACTGTGACTCTTTCATTTGTGTTGACTGTTGGGACAGAGATTGCCTGTTTTTCTCCTCCCAGAATGATAACTTAGAAACATTTCCAGTCCCCTTTGGTCATAGGTCACAGGGCTGAATTTCGGTCTGTGGAATATAGGTGCAAATCACGAGTAAGATTTGCAGGTCTATTAAAAAATGAACAAACAAACAAATAAAAAACGAACAAACAACAACAACAACAAAAACAAACCTTCCATAAAAGCCTTCCAGGTAAGATCTGCAATGCTTTCTCCCGGCAGCTAACCTGAATGGAGAAGACCCCCAGCATAACTGAGACAGAAGCAGAGAGCCGTGGAACCTCACAATGGAAAGAGCCTCAGTCATTAGAACAGAACTTGCAAGACAGCCTGCCTGACCAGGAGCAGCCGCATTGAGTAAGGAATAAACATTGGTGGGGTTTATCGATAACAGCCATTAGAATTTTTCCTACTCTAAATCAGGAAAGCTAAATATTTAATGGGGGTGGGGAGAATGAAGGCTATAACTGTATGTCTTCTTCTTCTCCCTAGAGAAGAGATCCAGAGCGGTTCCACGTTCAGTAGCTGGCTGGGCAGAGCCAAGGAAGAAAGAGGGCAACTCTGCTCATTTGCTGCTTGACGATCTTTATAAATTGTGTCTAAGGAGTTTGTAACCAGATATTTACCCGTGGCCTCATTAGCCAGCCAGTGATGGGATGCAAGGCAATTAAAGGCTTGAATGGATTTGACAGGCCTTCGTGGATCCAACAAATATTTATTGAGCAACTGTTATAAGTCAAAAATTGCCAATGTCTCTGAGAATAGAGTATTGTAAAAGTATTTTCCAAAGTGGAAATATCAGCATTATTAATGCCAGAATTATTGATGTTATAGAGTGTCTACATTTTATGAATCCAAAAAGCCCTCTGTGCTCTTGGCAGAAAGGACAATTCCTTTGTTTTGTTTAGCTACACCTTGAATTTTGCTTTTCCCCCTTCCCAATAGAAATAATTATGTATTTTTTAAAGATAGGGCATAGACTGCTGGTACTCACAAAATATCACTGTGATTCACTGCATTTCTCCACCTTCATGTAACTAGGTGGGGTCATGTGACCAATTCTTACAGGCAGAGAATTAAAGGAAATCTGCGTACTTTCTAATCTGAGGCAGATAAAAGGATATGTCTTCTCCACACACACTCTCTCTTCCAGCCAGTAGGCTAAACCAAAGGATTCTGAGATTCTGACTTGCAATTGGAAATATTGTGGTTCCCAAGATATAGCTTGGCTAAGAGCCATGCAGGATTGCTACATGACCCGAATCAGACTGTGCCATGAGTAAGAAGGAAACATTGACTGCATTAATCCAACTAGATTTAGAGCTTTATTTAATGAGCAATCCCCTTACAAACGCCAAAGCCTGTGTTATATATTAAGACAAAGGGAAACAGTAAAAGAGAAGCATGATTCTTTAATCGTTAGAAAAGAAACCAAGGGAAAAGATACAATCCCAGCATCCCTGGTGTATTACTGAAGCAGCTTCTTGTTTAAATTGGCAAACGAAGGTACAAATTCCCACCTGCTTCAAGCACCTTACCAGGTAGCCCTTCCAATGCCACAGGTAGAAGCTGAAATGAAATGGTTTGAATGATCACATGCAAAGGTCTTGTTTATTTACCACATTTCTGTGGAAGTCTGAAAATTCAACATTAAAATAATTGGAAAATTTTGTGAGTCAATGTGGAATTACTAATGATTTCTTTTTCACACAAGGGAATTGATTTAATTGGGAAAGAAAATTAAAATGCTTTATTAATGTTGCTAACATAATTATCATTAAATATTATTAATACACCAGCAGTGATATATGCAGTGATATGCTATAGGGAGAGTAAATGAGAAAAAAAAATAAAGGCCTTGCATCAATTTGTTAGACTTGAGAGGGTAGAGTTATTCCTAGTGCAGGAATTTTTGTATAGTATTTGTAAAAGCAGTCGGATCTTTTCTGAAAGTCTGCTAAAGAAGAAGACAGCCAAGAAAGGGTACTTTGGATGTAAACAGCTGCTTTCTTCACCATGAACATTGAACGCCAGAAAGAAAACATTGAAGATGATGTTGCATGCCTTCAAAGCAGGTTACTATGCTACTCTTTTCTGTAAAATGTACTCTACCTAGAGTGGCATGGGCCGCAACGGTTTCTTCTGAATATTTCCCCTTCCTGTTTTTTTAGTTTTTCTGTCAATAATCAACCAAGCTTCACAACTCCGTAAGAAAGAGTTATGTTTATTCTTTAAGCAATATATGCATTCTCTAAGAATTATGCTACTCTCCCTCTGTTGATAGCTGCATTTATGAGCCAATTCAAAATTCAAAATATTTGCTTCAGATATTAGCTACGGGGAGTACACATTCATAAAGATATGTTGCTGCTGTATAATTTCCTCTTTCTTATTAATCACCTTTCTGAGCTTCTTGTTTGCCAGACTCCAGCTTTACTTCTGTATTTTCTAATCAGCTAAATGCACGTCCTAAAGCAAACAGGTTGTGTCATCACTGCAAGGCTGAAAATTCTAGTGCAAGAAAGCACAGTCGGTTGGTGCATTCAACCAGCTCCGACTGTGATATGATAAAATGTGTCTAAACATGTAATCATAATCTCCAGAGGTAGGCTAGGGCTGGTGTGAGACTTTTTAAAATCTCATCATAGCAATCTAGGAAGGGACTGTGTTCTGTTGAGAAATTTGCATAAACTCCTTAGTAATCACAAGCCTTACTTTTTCAATTGTCCCTCAGACCAAGTTTCATTACCTCTGTATTGATGTGCCAAGTGAAAATAAGCTGTTGATGTATTCAGAAAAACAAGGGCTCCAGTTGTACACATGGATAGAAATATTAATTTGCTTTAGAGATATTGATATAGTGTGCGCAGACAACACAATACGTAGGATTGAGTTTTTGTGTCCTAGTGCATAAACAGCATCATAGTGAACAATAATTAAAATCACTAGCATTTAGATCTAGTGGAAAACATCCCTCACGCTGTCATAAGTCAATGCCTTTATTTTCCGAGAAGGAAATGGAGCTCAGAAGGTTAACATGGCTGGCTGAAGATCACACAGTTTAAAGGGCAGCTGGCGCTAAAAATTCAGGTCTTTGAAATAGTCAAACATTTCTCTTGTGTATTACAATGTAAACCCTTGACTAGATAAGTCATGAGTGAATGGAGGCCAAGTCAGTACCCAACAATCCATGGGAATATCTGTAAGTAGAGCTATTAATTGATTTGCTATGGGCATTTGGTGAGGAACTTGAAAATGCACCAAAACTCACTTGAATTTATTAGAACCAACATTTATGGTGACCCTATCGGGTGAAATAACAGAATCGGGGAATTTTGGGACTTCGTATTTTAACATCTAATAAACCCTCTAGGATATTCTCAAGGAAACCACACCTTGTCCTCTGCATATTTTAATTTGCATATATTCATCAGTACACAATCAGGCAATAGAGAGCACCCGGGAAGCAAGCATTTCCATTTTCATGGGGAGAGATAAATGATAATAAAGGGATTATGAGAAAAGGCAGGCTAAATCTATGTACAGACTAAAGCCCTGTACTTTCTCTTTTTTTTTCTTTTTTCCCATTTTTCATTCCCTCTCCTCATCTTCTCTTTCCTTTCCCCACGCTATTCAGAAATAGATAGAATTTGGGATTCTATCTATAGGTAGGGGTCTGGGATATTTACTCTGTTTTTAATTTTTCTTTTTTTGAGGCTCCAATTATATAAAAATTTAAAAAATAACAAATAGGGTTACATATTAAATGTTTTCATTTAATAAATTGACAATTTTAATATACACACAAAGCAATATAATTGCACAATTCATAATTACAATATTTTTAAATAATGATTTCATTACACAATACACACTGTGATCTGAAATGGTGCACAAGCCTAAAATTGTAAAAAGGATGCCCTCTTAGGGTGCCTAGGTAGCTCAATCAGTTAAATGTCCAACTCATGATTTCGGCTCAGGTCAGGATCTCAGGGTCCTGGGATAGAGCTGGAAGAGAGTCTACTTGAGATTCTCTCTTCCTCCCCCTTTGTCCCTTTCCCTGCACCTTCTCTCTCTTCTCTATCTCTCAAATTAAATAAATACATTTTACAAAAAGTTGCCCTCTTTCTAACCTATCCACGGGGTTGAAGTAGAGAAGCCAGAAATTTCAAGTTGAGTACTTTTTCGGCACAAGCCAACCGAGTACCCACTCTTTCCCCTCTATCTCACACCCCACCTTAATAATTACAGTCTTTTCTTTCCTTTCCTTGCGTGTACTCAGAGATAGCAGAGCTGTTTCAAGAAACACAAGATCAGGACCACTGCTCAATCCTCTCTCTGGGGTGCAGAGTCTGGGAGGTGGAGATTAGTTAGGCAGCTCACTCAAGGAAACACTAACAACTGTCTCAAGGAAAAAAAAATCTAAGAGTAAACCAAGTCAGAAAGTAAACAGGGTAGGAGTGATTTTGATTTTGAGACCAGACCCAAAGTCCAAGGAGAAAACTGAATGAAGAGCCAAGGGGTGCGTGCAGAGGAGGGTGGCTACTGAATGGAGCCGAGCTGGTGAGGCACTGAAAGTCACGGTAAAAACTCCACCAAGGGCCAGTGCTCCTCAGCCCATTTTTATTGGCCCCTATGAAGGAAGGGGCTCTTGTTCCTTTCCATCGTCTTGAACTTGGATGGGGAGAAGTTTGCTTCAGAGGGGAGGATACAGTTGGTGGGAGGATAGGGGCAAACATGTCTTCTAATCTTCCATCTCTTTCCTCTCTCAAAGCTAACAATGGATGCTCATTACTCAGGAACTGACCATCTAAAATCCTCTAGTCCATACCCTAGATATCTGTTCTCCAGCGCTTCTCTACCAGTGATTATGGGAAGGAAAGGAAGGTGAAATCCAAATCAGTTAGAATCTGACTTGGTAGGATGGCTGAGAAAACCATTTTGCTATAACCATTTTTTTTTAATTTCATGGACTTAATTTCACCAGTGTCACTGGCCTCGTTAAATCAAATGTTTGAGAGTTGGCAGTTGCATAAAGCTTTTTATCTGGGGAGGTTGACACTGGCCACTTCTTTTATACTGTAAACTTCCCACTAGGTTTTTATCCTTGAAATTCTGTGTAAAACTAGTATGCATGTTCATTTTTCTGGGGTGATTGTCTACAGATTCCATTAGATCCTAAAAACAGATTAGTGACCCTGGAACTGTACAAAATTTCTTGTTTTATAGCTTCACATTCATTCCCTGCCCTAAGACACTTCCTTCTGGGTCAAAAGATAATTTACTTTGTTCTTTTTACATGTGTCAGACATCAAAATGGCCCTAGACCAGACACAATACACCATTAAAAACATAAGCATGCTATGTAAGGCATACCGAGCACAACTGACTTGAAGCTCCAGACCTGTGACCAGCTTGTTGCAAAAATGCAGACTGCAGTGGGTGGGGCGTCCGTATACCAGGGATGCTGAGGTTCCAGACCTGGTCACCTGGCTTTAATCCTGTCCTATACAATTATGGAGAGCAATAGGAAAGGGGATCTGAGCTTGAGTTTCAAGCAGACTTTCTCCACAGAGAGGAAGGTACACAATTGTCTCATTATCATAAACACTGAGCGAATCTTCCTCAGTGAAAGACAAAATGGAACACCCACTATCTGTGTGAGATGGCTTCAATAAGGTCCTGCCGGCTAGCCGAAGGGTGGATCAGAGGACTTCCTCCAAAGATCTCTGAATATCCAGCATTTTGTAAAGTTGAGACATCTGTCTTATATTCCTCCAATATACCTTGAAAATGGCCATAAATGACACCTTGTTACAAGAACGTATCTTCTTCAAAACCGGTCTCCAGGGGCGCCTGGGTGGCTCAGTTGGTTAAGCGACTGCCTTCGGCTCAGGTCATGATCCTGGAGACCCGGGATCGAGTCCCACATCCGGCTCCCTGCTCGGCAGGAAGCCTGCTTCTCCCTCTCACTCCCCCTGCTTGTATTCCCTCTCTGGCTGTGTTTCTCTTTGTCAAATAAATAAAATCTTTAAAAAAAAACAAAAACAAAAACAAAACAAAACAAAAAAACCGGTCTCCAGCAGATGTCTAGGTCTTGAAGGCACCGAGCCCTCTCTCAGTTCTGTCAAATGCACTTAGGTAGGATGTTTTTCCTATACTTCAAATGCACTTCAGTACCTGATCCTTTGTCTAGATTATTGTTTTCAGCCAGCCTACTGTTTGGCTGAGTCCCAGTGTTCTGATAACTAAGTTTGGAAGAGTATATCTGAAAATGGAGAGGGCCATAGAAGTTGTACTTAGATGTGTATACATTTGAAAATTTAATGGGACCCATCCATCACTCCTGGAGACCAAAATGATGATTTCATAGATCATGTAATTGTTCCGAGCACCTTCTCTTGACAACCCTCATCTTTGAACTTGTACTTGTTTCATTTATTGCCGCTATTTGGATCATTTAAAATTTAGCCCACTTTTCTCCAGGTGATTTATTTAGTGTTTATAAGTCCGCTTTGACATCTTCTTCCATTTCTTCTACCAAAAAAGTCTCACCCTTATGATCTTAGTAGAGACATCATTTATAGCTAGAGAGGCATATCTGAAAATGCATTACCTTTAAATAGTAGGATTCATCATATCTGAGTTCATATGTCTGATCGCCAAAAAGCCCCATTTCATTGCAAAAGAAAAATTGCTTCTGTCAGTGTAAACAGAATGCATTATCCTCTTTTAATAACCATTCTTAAGTATGCTGCTGTATTACTTTTTCACAGCTGTATTCCAATAAGCTGTAGAGTAATTGCCAGTTCTCCTGTCTAATAGGTTCATTATTCTTTTGCCATAATTGCAGCCATTAAATGTTCAATTGTTAAATTTCCACTCCTACGTTTACTTAGTGTTACATTTTATAATGGGGCATGTCATTACAGCACCCCAGTGGCCATGGCTGTTCAAAGTATTTCTAAAAGTCAATGAGATCCCTGTAAAATATGTCTTCCTTTTTTTATTTCTTTGGATCCCATCCTCCCCAACCTTCCTTTCCCTTTTTTAGATCTCCTAAATAGGCTTTTACAAATTGGCAGATTTTACTAGAAGTTTGAGGACCTGACCTGGGCTGGGAGACATAAAGCTGAGCCCTCAATGTCTGTGAGCAGTGCTTTCTCACTTTAATGCCATGATTCATATATAACAAGGTGATCAAGAGTGAAGATTTCACTAAGGAAATTAACACTTAAGACTTAATGGTTTTTTCAAGAGCTCTGATTTATCTTTTATCATGTTAAATTTGTAGGGCTTTTTCATCAAATGAAAGATACTTTGGTCAGAGGTCATGGGATTGTTAACCCCCTGCCTGTGATGCTCACGGTAATAAAGCAAAAATGCTTTCCCTTTATTGCTTGACATTTCTGGATATGTCACATCCTCAGGTCTGAGCTTACATATTCTGTCTGATGCAGTGAATGGTGTTACTTTGGGAAGTTATATTAGTGAAGATGAACAGGGAAATGGTAAGAGATTTTAACTTGCTGTAGTGTAGTTGAGCATCTCCCACATTTTTGGGCTTTGTTTCTTTGTTTGCTTGCTTTGGGGTTTCAGTATTAGATTGAAATTTCTTCTATATGACATCTAGTATTTCTTAAGTACTCAAATATTAGCTCAAAGCTTTGATCTAGGTCACGTTTATTTTTAAAGAGTTTTCTAATCATCTATTCATCAGTTAATCATCAAGGTTATTTTATGTCATTTCCATTCATTGTATCAACTTTTATTTCCTTCTGAAGCTGAAAATGATTTTTACGGTCCATGAGTTAGCATTGTAATTTTGTCCAAGTCATTCCAGCTTTATGTTCTTTTGGGAATCTATGATTTAGAGTAACTTTCATTTTTTTTGGTAAGAATTATAGAAGCCCTTTTAGTAACATCGTTCATGGTACCAAATGTGGTATAGATCAAGTTATATCCCTTACATCCTAACCATTATGACGCACACATCCACTTAGCCTGCTCATTTGCCCTGATAGTAGTAATGACAGTAAGCTAACATTTGTTCAATATTTACTCTCATTCTATCTCTGTACTACATGATTACATACATTTTCTCATTTACTCCCTATGAGGTAAGTACACATATTATTCCCACTTTACAGATGAGGGAACTGAGACTCAGAGAGGTAAGTAACTTGTACAACGTTAATAACTAAGAACTGAGCTCAGAGCTCACATTCTTAATATCTACTTGACATTACAGTAGAGGGAGTCCTGCTATAAATATGACAATATCCTTATGAAGCAACCAATGTTAAATAACTTGAGAATTCTGTCACTTTCCTAAGCAGACAGTTCAGGAAAACAACTTGCAAAGGGTTACAGGGCAAAATAGATACCCAAGACAGAATTATTCCATAGTCAGTTCTCCTCCACAATAAGACTGCTCACAAAATAGACCAAAGGAAGTAACTATAAAATTGACCTAAGAGTGGTTTATAGTTTATTAGTCCCAGTAACTTTCCTATAAAGACAAAAATAGACTTAATATATTTAACATGGCTGTGTCCATCCAATATATTTAACATGGCTGTGTCCACTTGCCCAACAAGTGCAAAACTCTCAAAGTATTCAGGTGTCTTTCACATATCAGTAATATAAATTTTGCAGTAAGACTTTAGATATAATTTGATTGTTGACAACGAAAACTGAATGACATTTCTTCTTCTCTTCCCTGGCTATATTGGCTTTGCAACATTCCCAAAAGTGAACATTTGTTGTTGTCAATAAAGCGGTCAGCTGTGTCACGTGGGGAAGAGATATGTGAAGTAGGGTGGTATTATTTTGACAATCACTTTCTTCCAAAGCAATACAGTAAATATATCTTATTTTGCTCGTTTACTCACAGCACTATAGTCAAGATGGAAAAAGAAAGAGCACAGCATAGGTAGGGTCAATAAGAAAGCTATATTGTGCAATTAACAAAAAGAGGCACATTACCTGATGAAGTCAAAGGTGTCACCCACAGAGAATGACTACAATGGCTGCAGAAATAATTGGAAAGAGAGTAAAAAATAAGCATCCACATATCTGCAAATAGCTTCCTTACCTGTCTCATTAGGCAAGTGATCTTTGGTGGTGCCACATTTTAGAAAATAGTCAACTACCAAAAATAGAAGTTGTAAAAGATTTGCCAATCATAAAGTGGCTACCTACTTATTGCAAGATAAAATCATCTACTTAGTGCAAGATAAAACTGACCAACTCTTGAATATTTGCTGAAAGGATTGGGTATAAAGTAGTTAAAGAAATGGGTGCTTTACTGCTCAAATTCTCTTTAGATTTGAGATGTCACCAAGAATTTATACTACCAAAGAAAATACCTATAAGATCCATCACTCTAACTACTACATCACTCTAACTACATTCAAAACCTTTTATCAGAACTTTGAGAGTTCCAATAACAAACTCTGTGTTCATTTATTCGAATTAACTGAAAGTACTTATTTTGATATACTTATTTTGATATATACATGTGAAGATTCAAATGGTGAAACAGAGGAAGGGATCATATGGTAAGTTTTTCCCTGTTCTATAGAAACATTGAATGACTTAAACCCCTCTCATACCCTTGTTTCTTAAAAGAAATATAAATACACACATGTTAAATATGAGAGATTTAGAAAGGTTTAGAAAAGTCTAAACTGAATCTGTTAGATGGAAAACTTATCCAGATGTAATCCCGTTATCCAAGTCCAATCCTGGAGAGATCCAGAATTCACAATGCCAGAACATTACAAACACAATGCAGGAAACCTCTAGAGACATGGAAGGTAGTTGGCTCCCAGTACATATGTTGGGGTGGGAAGAAGGCAGGGAAGAACCTAGGGTAGAAGAGGAGCAGGAAGTGGGGAGAAGTTTTCTCATAGTGCTCTTTCTTCCATCTTATATTGCCTTAAGTAGGGCAACAGCTCAGCAACTCCAATCCAACTAATTAATTGTTCTGTCTATTGCTTGTAAAGAAACGCAATCTTTCTTCTATAGTGATTTTGTATCCTGAAAATCTGCTAAATTGTCTTATGTTTAAGCAACTTCAAAGTGTATCTTTTTATACATTTTAATACCTCTAAAATTAAATGACTCTTATAATCTAATTTATAATCACTATTTTTCAGGCAGTAGTCACCATTGCCTGTGAATAACTGAACTTGGTCATAGCTGTTGTTATCATCTCAGTTGAATTGTGTCTGTAGTTAGTAATACATGTGCTGAGTGTAACTGTCAGTTAAAACATCTTTAAAACAATTACACTATTATTAAGTTTTGGAAAGAAAAGTTATTGAATGCACAAAAGGACATAGAAATAGAGCAACAGAGCATAAACTAGATAACAATGTAGTAAATATTCATTATGGGAGGAATAATCAAAATATATTTACTTACAAAACAATAACTGAGAGCTGTTCAGAAAGAAAAGAAAGAAAAATTCCCATAAGTTGATAAAGGTGTGATGGGTTGTTACCAGAACAAGTGCAAAATAATTATCTACCATACATCAAGCAATAAAACTGAGGGAAGATCTTCCTTCAATCCTGGTAAGACTGGAGAAAGTGACAAAACCATCTATATAAATACAGATTAATTCATGCAATATGCAGGACTATTGTTAAGGTAGTGTCAGATTTTATTTGGCATCATTTCTTTTTATTTCTTAGTAGAAAATGATGAGTTTGAACAACTGGTAAAAATCACAGACTCAATGTAAATAATTATGAATTCTAATTATGCTCATTATCCTAGTTGAAAAATGATATGATTCTTTATAATCTTTTTGCTTATTTTTCCTGCCTTATTGTGTTGGCTGGAATCTCCAACAAATACTAAAAGAAGGAAAGATAAGAACCAGTTGTCTTTCACTGGTTTCAAAGGCAAAGACTTCAACATTTCACTTTGAACATGAGATTTAATAAAAATTGTAAATACCTTTATGGGTTAAAAAACTTTTCTAGTTTGCCTAGAGTTTTAATAACAAATAGATGATGTTTTGTCAAAGAATTTTTCTGTGTCTATGGAGATTTTTCTTTTTTATCTGTTTGATGTGATAAATTACCTTCATTAACTTTTCTAATATTTAACCAATCTTTAATTCTTGGATTAAACCCCAAAAATGGCCATAATGTATTATGATGCCCCTTATATTACTCCTGGATTCAATTTAATATTTTGTTTAAAGTTTTTGCATCTATGTTTATAACTGACCTTTTCCTTTCTTGAATAATCTTTTCCAGTTCTTAGTATCAAGATTAAGTTAGTCTCACAAGGTCAGTTTGGGAACATTCCTTCCTTCTCACACCTCTTGAATCATTTGTTGAAGATTGGAAGTAACTTTTCCTTAAATTCTTGGTTAAATTTACTAGTGAGGCCATCTGTTCCTTGAGTTGCAATGCAGGAAGAATTCTGACTACTAATACAATTTCTTTACTGTTTATTGCTCTATCAGATTTCTTGTTTCTTTTTGAGTTACAATGATGAATATAACCTATTATAGAACAGTCTATTTTTTATACTGTACCTTATATTTTAACAAAATGTAACTTACTTAATCTATATTTTCTAATTTATTTCCATGGAACTGCCTATAAATTAATATTTTATTACTTTTTAATGTCTGCAGCTTCTACACCTTTACATTCTTTGTATAGTTTGTGTTATTTCTTTTTTGCTTCTTTATTCTCATGCACAGGTTTCTTAATTATATTACTCTTTTTTATTAGGATTTTATTTTTAAGTGATCTCTACACTCACCATGAGGCTTAAACTTACAGCCCCAAGATCAAGAGTCACATGGTCTTTTGACTAAGCCAGCTGGGTGCCCCTCTTAGTCTCTTTAAAAAACAGTTTGTCTTTTTAAATCTCCATATTTAAAGTTTTAATTGCATTAATTAATTACTACTCTTATATTTATTTTTCTTCTTTTGTTCTTTGGGTTTATTTCTGTTGTTTTCTAAATTGAATCTGGATAACTATTTTATTGATTTTTTTAAAATTTCTTTTTAGTTTTCCTTCTTTTCAATTATCAGCCCTTTTATACTATAGGCTGTAATTTTCCCTCTAGTTTTTGTTGAATCCCACCATATTTGATATGTGCCATTATCATTTTGGTCAGTTCAAATGTTTTCTAATTTCCCATTTGATTTCTTGTTTGAGCCACTGGTTTACTTTACAAATATATTCTTTTAAATTTCCAAATATACAATTTTTAAATTATTGATTGATTCCTAGGTTAAATGTACTGTGGTCAGAGGGTGTATCTGTCTGACTCCAAATCTTAAATACTTGCTGAGATTAGTTTTATGAATCAGATAATGTTCAAATTTTGCATGTGTTTTAAACAGAATATATTCCTGATAGTTGTTGGATGCAATGTTCTATATATATGTCCATTGCATGAATTTTGCTACTCATACAGCTGAGCTCCAGGAAAAAATCAATGAACATAAGTGTGGTACAATTGTCATTAATGATGAAACTATATGGCAAGATTATGAATGGTTTAGAAATCACACCTCTATGACATTTTCTTCACAGCCTCCAGTGGTGTGTTCAATTTTCAACATTAATGTTACAGAATAAATGGTCACAAATAGATTGATGTTGGGCTGCCTTCATTATTCTTTTCCCATCAAAGCCAACCTAATTACATACAAAAGATTTTGGAACATCATTGTATTATACTTACATAAAATGTTTAAAAAAAAACTCAGAAAAGCTACTATGTGTTAATAAGAAAACCTTTAGTACCATATATTGCAGTGAACAATATCAATAAAGTGGGGGCTATTAGCACACAATGAAATAATTTATTTGCTGTAAGCTTCTGAAGAAGTAATCAAACTCATTTGCCTTAAAAATTCAAGTATTTCTTACCTGACACCTGCTGAAAAAATTTCTCCCATCATTCTACTTAAAAGAAGAATCTGAAATTGTGCATTCAGTGAAAGCTGAGATGTAGATGGAAATGTTTAAATGATTTGTTTTTTTCATCTTGAAAGCTTATATTGTTCCACTGCCTCATTTCTAAATCAAATACTTAAATTTTTTCTCAATTTGGTGGTTGTAAGAAATATTAAAGGCAAAACTATTAGAAATAAAAAACATATGTGTGGACATTAGCCTTAAGTTTACTTCAGAAACTAGTCAGACACGGTCTTCTCTAAGCAATAGCCAAAGCTTCAGTTTGCTTCAGGAAAATTGCATCATCATTATAGATCAAATGTTCAAGTTCTTGAGTTGAAGTGAAGCTGTGTTTTTGATAGCCCATTTCCATTAGAAAGCAGGAATGCATGACAACTGGGACCAACATTTCCATCAAAGAGCCCTATACTAACTGGAGTGGGAGAAATGATACCTGTTTATCACTTGGCCCCAATTCAAAGTGCCTACTATAAAAATACAATATGGTGGCCACAGTGTCACCAACAGAGCTGATAGCAATCAATAGCACTAAGTAAATCGGTGTATCATTCCAAATGTTTACAACTCGGTCACTAAAAATTTTACTATTACATTATGATAATTACAATTTGGTGAAAAATTTCACATTTCATACTTATAGAACAGAATTTATTCTATTAGGATGTTGTTTATGTTTGGCTTCAATTTTGGTTAACTATTGATTTCAATACCTTACTGAAATGTACATTGGTGAACCTCCAGAATATAACTTAGAGAAAGTCTTGTACGTGTGCATTGAGAGACTTGTTCAAAATTGTTCATAACAACACTGTTTATAATTTTAAACACTGGAAACACAAATGCTTGTCAAACTTAAATTGAAATGTAAACATAAATAGTGATATATACATACAATCAAATGCTACTTAAAGGTGAGAATAAACAAACATGAGGTAGACACATCAACAGAGATGAATTGTAGAAACATAATTGTAGTGAAAGAATCAAATCACTGAAGAATACATGAGGTATAATTCCATTCATATAAATTCAAAACCAGACAAAACTAAACATAGATTTTCTGAAGACACATCTGCCAGTGTTAAAACTATTTCCAAAAAGAGCAAGGGAAGTATAATGCACAATTCAGGATCCTGGGTACCTCTGGGAGGAAGGCAGTAGAATGGGATAGTTGAAGAGCACTTAGGAAGCTGTAAGTTAGTGATAATGTCCTTAGTTCTTGGGTTAGGTGATGAATTCATATGCTTCAACATATTATTATGAAGGGGAATGAAAATAGCTGTCTACACATAGGCCAATTATAACAGTGTGTCACGAACCAAGAACTATGACTATTACAATTCTGTGCACCGGAGACCCGTAGAAAAAGCAAGCAAAACCAGGGGATGATTATCCCCCCAAATCAAGGTAGTGCTTCCTGACAACGACTGCTGTTGGTGGGTGAGAGAAGGAGCCATGACTGGGAGCTTCCATGGCACTGATGACACTGCAGTCCCCAGGCTGGATGGTTGTTATATAAGGGTTCTCTTCCTAACAATCTAGTAAACCGCGCCTACAGGTTTCTTTCTTTCCTTCCCTCCTTCCTTTCTTCCTTCCTTCTTTCCCTTTATTTTTTAGATTGTATTTATTTACTTGACAAAGAATGAGAGAGAGCATGGGGGGGGGGGAGGGCCAGAGGGAGAAGCGACTCCCCACTGAGCAGGAAACTGATGTGGGGCTCCATCCAGGACTCCAGGATCATGATCTGAGCCGAAGGCAGTCACTTAACCAACTGAGCCACCCATGCATCCCCACACCTATGGGTTTCATACATTTTTTGGTATGTATAAAGTCGTCCATAGTTTTTAAAAGGTAAAAGCAAATAAATAAACACATACAGATACAAAGATATGTATACATTGCACATTCACTTGTATATGCTAAACTCATGGGGCTAAGTTGTGGCGGAAGCGAACAATGGCAGTAGTTCCTCGGGATGAGGAATAAGAAGTCAGCAAATCTGTTTCCAATAAGAGAGTGCTTTGGTCAGTTCTGCTTACACTCTGTATATGTAACTGATAATCATGGAAAGAAAACTATACACTAAACATCAAGGGTTAGAACAGCTCCATTAGGGGTGTCTGGGTGGCTCAGTCAGTTAAGCCATTGCCTTCAGCTCAGGTCATGATGCTGGAGTCGCGGGATCGAGTCCCACGTCGGGCTCCCAGCTCTGTGGGGAATCTGCTTCTCCCTCTGAGCTTCTCCCCTTTCATGCTCTTTCTCACCCTCTCTCTCTCTCAAATAAATAAATAAAATCTTTAGAAAAAAAAATCAGCTCAGTTTTGCTTTCTATATCTTCTTTGCCAGCACTCCATTATGTACTATTTTTATCCCCGACAGGTTCTTTTCCCACCACACTTTATTAAAATATAGTTATCTTTTATCAAACATAATTTTGAAACAGAAAATAAATCATGATTTCACTAAACTAATGTAACCATATTGTTGTGCACACTTTCCACTCACCTACATATTTTTAAACAGATGCAGAAATAATGTAAATAGTGTTTTAATTCCACTTTTTCTTCTTAACATCATATTAACAGTTGTCCTGGTTATTCATGATCTTCATAAATATAGTTTTAATGGCTGAGTAATAGGCTTAATGTTCCCTAATTTACTAAACAATTTCACCACTGTTTTATACATATATTGTTTCTCAGAGACATTTTTGCAGCTGTTATTATAAAGCTGCTACAATGACGGTTTTCTTGCATGTAGATGTTTTGCTTCTGTGAAATTATTGCCTGAGGACACATTCCCCCGGGGTCAGATTCCTGGGTTAAGGGTTATGACTATTTCTGCAGCTCTTGCTTCCTCTTGCCCTATTGCTTTCAAGAGAATCACACTCGTTTGCAATTGTCACCAGAAATGTAACAAAATGCCAGCTTGAATGTAACTATCTGGCATTTGTGAAATTAATCATTTCTGCTATTCTAAATTCTTTCTCCCAACATAGAAATTCTTGACTCTTTGCTCTTCTCCCTTCTTGAAAAAATAAAACATCCCTGATTTTTGCTTGTCCGAAGGTTCTTCACCGACTATACTGGATTGCCACAGTTTGGATTTGATACAGCCAGGGCCGTGCAGCCTTTCCATCTCTACCACCTGCCGTTTCTTTTGTGACAGGAGCTCATAATGGCTATAACCAGGTAATTTGTTACAAGGAGTCCATGTTGCACAGGATTCTTGCCTTGCCCAAGCACATCTCAGTATTTTTAAAATCTTTATTCCCAAGCAGACTTTCTATATTGAATAACATGCTTGTTTTTCTGTCTAAATCTTGGACCTTAACCTTCTCCCTATATCACCTTCCACGTGTCATGTTTCTGTTTTATCTTTTATTTTTTAAAACATTTCTTTTCAGAAAAGCCCCCTTCACTGCCAGTCTTTCAATGCTGGGATGGGCTGTTTGAAATGAACATCCTGCCATTGTCACTTTCTGCTGTCTGCATTTGGAAGCCCAACAACATGAAAGGCTAGAACACAGATGCATTGAGTAAGGCCCAGCTGGGGCTTCTCTGCTCCAGCGGGAGCCCCATTACAATATCCTGGTGACATGACCTGGTGACATGCCCAGCTATTCCTAGGCCCACCCCAAAAGCCCATCAGGAAATCCATATACCTGCTGGAAGGTGTAGAGAAACACCAAAATTAACACCAGAAATTTGCAGGTAGTTTTACACTGTTCTTTAAAGTTAACCCTTAAATGTATGTTCCCTCACCTTTTTTTCTTTTCTTTTATTCTTTTTAAAATTAATTAATTATTTTTTCAAGATTTTATTTATTTATTTGACAGAAAGAGAGAGCACAAATAGGCAGAGAGGCAGGCAGAGAAAGAGGGAAGCAGACTCCCTGCTGAGCAGAGAACCCGATGTGGGCCTGGATCCCAGAACTCTAAGATCATGACCGAGCCGAAGGCAGACTTAACTCTCTGAGCCCATAAGCTTTTATTTTTAAGTAATCTGTACACCCAGCTTGGGACTCCAACTTACAACCCTGACATCAAGAGTCTCCCCTGTGTTTTTTTGTTTTTGTTTTTTAACCACTTTTTTGAGATATAATTCATGTGCTGCACAATTCACCCATTTTAAAGTGTAAAATTCTGTGATTTTTCAGTATATTCACAACCATTATCACAATCTCATTCTAAATGCTTTATTCCAAAAAGAAATCCTGTATCCATTAGTAGTCAGTATCTTTTCCTGCTACCCTAACCTCTAACAATCTCTGATTTACTTTCATCTCTATGAATTTGCCTGTTCTGGACAATTTGTATAAATGGAATCATATAATACATGATTCTTTGTGTCTCATGTCTTTTGTCTGGTATAATGTTTACAGGGCTGTACTGTGTATTGGTAGTTCATTTCTTTTTTTAAAAAAATATTTTATTTTATTTTTTCAGTATTCCAAGATCCATTGTTTATGCCCCACACCCAGTGCTCCATGCAATACGTGCCCTCAGTACCCACCACCAGGCTCTCCCATCCCCGCACCCCCTTCCCTCCAAGGCCCTCAGTTTGTTTCTGAGTCCAAAGTCTCTCATGCTTCATTTCTCTCCCCAAATTATCCTACTTCCCATTTACTTTCCTTCTCCTACTGTCCTCTATGTTATGCCTTATGCACCACAAGTAAGTGAAATCATGTGATACTTGATTTTCTCTACTTGGCTTATTTCACTCAGCATAATCTCCTCCAATCCGGTCCATGTTGCTACAAAAGTTGGGTATTCATCCTTTCTGATGGAGGCGTAATATTCCATTGTATATATGGACCATATCTTTATCCATTCATCTGTTGAAGGGCATCTTGGCTCTTTCCACAGTTTGGCTACTGTGGCCATTGCTGCTGTGAACATTGGGGTCCATATGGCCCTTCTTTTCACTACATCTGTATCTTTGGGGTAAATAACCAGTAGTGCAATTGCAGGGTCATAGGGTAGCTCTATTTTTAATTTTTAAAATAATCTCCACACTGTTTTCCAAAGTGGCTGCACCAACTTGCATTCCCACCAACAGTGTAAGAGGGCTCCCCTTTTTCTGCAGCCTCTCCAACACTTGTTTCCTGTCTTGTTAATTTTGGCCATTCTAACTGGTGGAAGGTGGTATCTCAGTATGGTTTTGATTTGAATTTCCCTGATAGCTAGTGATGATGAACATTTTTTCATGTGTCTGTTAGCCATTTGTGTGTCTTCTATGGAGAAGTGCCTCTTCATGTCTCTTGCCCATTTTTTGATGTGTTCATCTTTTTTTGGATGTTGAGTTTGAGTAGTTCTTTATAAATCTTGGATATCAGCCCTTTGTCTATAGTGTCATTTGCAAATATCCTCTCCCATTCTGTGGGTTGCCTCTTTGTTTTGTTGACTGTTTCCTTTGCTGTGCAGAAGCCTTTTATTTTGATGAAGTCCCAAAAGTTCATTTTCGCTTTTGTCTCCTTTGCCTTTGGAGACGTGTCTTGAAAGAAGTTGCTGTGGCTGATGTCAAACAGGTTACTGCCTATGTTCTCCTCTAGGATTTTGATGGATTCCTGCCTCACATTGAGGTCTTTCATCCATTTCGAGTTTATCTTTGTGTGTGGTGTAAAAGAATGGTCGAGTTTCTTTCTTTTACATAGCTGTCCAATTTCCCCAGCAATATTTATTGAAGAGACTGTCTTTTTTCCACTGGAAATTTTTTCCTGCTTTGTCGAAGATGATTTGCCCATACATTTGTGGGTCCATATCTGGACTCTCTACTCTGTTCCATTAGTCTATTTGTCTGTTTTTGTGCCAGTACCATGCTGTCTTGGTGATCATAGCTTTATAATAAAGCCTGAAGTTGGGTAACATGATGCCCCCAGTTTTGTTTTTCTTCTTCAGCAATTCCTTAGTGATTTGGGGTCTTTTTTGGTTCTCTATAAATTTTAGGACTGTTTGTTACAATGCTTTGAAAAATGACAGAATTTTGATCGGAATGGCATTGAAAGTATAGATTGCTCTGGGTAGTATAGACATTTTGACAATGTTTATTCTTCCGATCCATGAGCATGGAATGCTCTTCCATCTTTTTGTGTCTTCTTCAATTTCTTTCATGAGTGTTCTGTAGTTCCTTGAGTACAAATCCTTAACTTCTCTGGTTAGGTTTATTCCCAAGTAGCTCATGGTTTTTGGTGCTATAGTAAACGGAATCAATTCTCTGATTTCCCTTTCTATATTTTCATTGTTAGTGTGTAAGAACACAACTGATTTCTGTGCATTGATTTTGTATCCTGCCAGGTTACCAAATTGTTGTATGAGTTCTAGTAATTTTGGGGTAGAGTCTTTTGGGTTTTCCACATACAGTAACATGCCATCTGCAAAGAGAGAGAGTTTGACATCTTCTTTTATTTCTTTCTGTTGTCTGATTGCTGTTGCTAGGACTTCTAACACTATGTTGAACAGTAGTGGTGAAAGTGGGCATCCTTGTCTTGTTCCTGATCTCAGAGGGAAGGGTGTCAGTTTTTCCCCATTGAGAATGATATTCTATTTTATTCTTGTAGACTCCTTTTGCATTTTCTCCTCTTCAGGAGTATACAATTGAACTCTGCAACTTGTCCAGGGCTAGGAAACAGGAACCCCAAGGAAACAGAACCCCTAGTAAACTAATTTCAGCCGTGAAGACACATACTTGGCACTGAAAATAGTTTGCACTGCAGCCACAGAGAACACCAATGAATAATGTTAACCAAAGTATTTAAAGGAATGCTTCCTTGCACATGTGTTAAAATTCCAAGAGAAGGCAACTTATCTTCTTACCTTCCATGTATCTATCAAAGCTCAGTCAGAATATACTATAGTGGAAGGGTATTGAAACTTTCATCAGATACCACATTTTTACATAAAGCATCTATCCTAGTTTATTTCCTTTCCTTTTTTAAAAAAATTATTTATTTGAGAGAGAGAGAGGGTGCGTGCACATGTGGTAGGGGGAGGGGAGGGAGAGGGAGAGAGTCATAGGTAAAGTTCCTGCTTAAGCACAGAGCCTGACATGGGGCTCAATCTCATGACCCTGAGATCATGACCTGAGCCTAAAACAAGAGTTTGGCATTTAATGGACTCTGCTACCCAGGCACCCCTCTATCTTCTTTTTATACCCTTGTTTCTGCTGAATGTTTGGGAAGAAAATAGCCCTTTCTTATGCTGTATCATAGCAGACATTCTGGGTTAAAAACACACACACAAAGGCAAGCTGTTCGAACCACTTTTAATCAATTGTCATGATCTTCCCTAGGCCGGCTTCAATTTTAATGACATTCCATAATTGAAGAACAATTCATGAAATCAAAATGGGCATGCGATGCTCCCTTTAACACGTTATCACCTCTAATATCATTTTTTGCCAATTTAAGCCTCAAATTAATTTTCTTTTTTTTTTTTAAGAGTTTATTTATTTCACAGAGAGAAACACAGCCAGAGAGGGAACACAAGCAGGGGGAGTGAGAGAGGGAGAAGCAGGCCTCCCGCCGAGCAGGGAGCCCGATGTGGGACTCGATCCTGGTCTTCAGGATCATGACCTGAGCCGAAGGCAGCCGCTCAACCAACTGAGCCACCCAGGGGCCCCTCAAATTAATTTTCAAAGGCACTAACATTTACCAGTAAGTATATGTCATCCCCAGATGACAACTTGGGTTTCCAGCTGAAACATTTTTGTTTTAGATCTAGCTGCAAAGTTGATATACCTAATTTCCGAACATTTTGTACACTGAACTGAAAACAAATATATAAGTTAAAGCAGATAACTCTCTGAGCTTTGATTTTTTTTTATGAGGGGAATAAAACTTTCAGATATTTATAGAAATGTAAAGCAAAAATCACTGTCAATTGAACAAGTAGCCCAGGTCTCGTCCTCAGGACTCAAAATAGCCTATAAAAGGCAAGAGTCTTTGGCAGATGGGATGAGGAATTTCAAAGTAAGAAGGAGGACGCAGACAGGAATACTGGGAACAAAGGCAGGCCTGAGGCATCAGAAAGGCATCACTCCTACATGCGAGGAGGCGCTAGTAAAGCTCTGTGGGGGGAAACCCATCTTTCACAGTTCTTTTTCCCAGAAGTCTAGATTTTTAAAATATCTTCCTCCCACCAAAGCAACTGAGTTTTGGAGCATATCTGAATTCCAAAGAATGCAGAAAATTCTAAATTCTCCTAAAGAGATAAAAACAAACTATCAACAACAACTTGATATTAGAGATCTTATATGAAACACAAGAGTCTGGAAAATAATAAAGAAATGTCTTTAAGTTATATCTATTTTGAACATGGGTGTGTTGGCCAAGCTAACATATAAAGAAGTGTAGTTTTAGACACACAGAGTTTCAGAAGGCATACCCAAGAATCCTTTCTGCCAAAATATATTTCAGCAATGACTGGAATATTTTTGGTTCCAAGAGTTTAAGTAAATCTCTATCCAGTCATTATTGATTACTAAGCTAATGGAACAGGGATTCCAGAGGGCAGGCACAATGTGAGACCACTTATATTACCTGACTCCAAGACTTAGTATGAAACTACAGTGAAGAAGATGGTAGAGTATCAGAAGGAAAACAGATTAATTGGTCAGTGGAAAAGAATAAAAGTACTGAATTAGATGCATGCATAAATGATCATTTGGTCTCTGATAAAGTTACTACAGGAGGATGGAGGTTGGTTGGGGAGAACTGAATGGAAGACATTTCTTGGAAAATTTCAGAGGTGATGTTAATGTTCTATGTCTTGATTTTGGTTGTGGTTAAACAATTATATTTGTCAAAACACTGAATTGTCCTACATTGGTGAATTTTGTTATTTGTGAACTATACCTTAATAAAAATCGATTAAAAATATGAAAAGAAAAATTACATCAAAATAGCAAATTTCTCAAACACATTCAAACTTTGAGTAGTGTGCCTATGCCTACAACATTTTTTGACTACATTTATTAATTTTCCTTAATATTGACTATGAAAGTATGGTGAAAATTAAATAAATTGAAAGACTCAATTTCTAAGAAGAATACAGGATTGCCGAGATAAATATCTAAAACTAAAATCTCAAGTTATTTCAGTAAAGCACAGGAGAAGATAGGTGTTACAAAAGCATGCCCCATGTTTTGATTAGAGTAGGAAGGTGTAAAGAGATTAAATATGTGTGAGAAAATATAACTAAGCCATAGAGAGGAAGAAGAGCCTAGAAGGACAGACATAAGAAGCATGACTTCAAAACTCCTGAGGAAAAAAGCAAATGGAACAAAGAAAAGCAATGTCGGTAAAAGTAAAAGAGTTACAATAAATCCAAATGCATCATATATTCCTAAAAAAACTTTTTGAAACTTCTGGTATGTGCTGTTTATAAGATCCATACCTCAAATAAAATAGCATAGAATGTTGAAAATAAAGAGGGCAAAGTTCTGTCAGACAAATGTCAGCAAGAAGAAAGCCAGAGTGGCACTATTCACGTCCACCAAAACAATTCCATTTAAAGAACTATAAAAGATAGTGCGTAATTATGATTTGAACGATTGACGCTAGCCAGAAGAAAATAGGAATGGTCAATATGACTGGCAGTGCTTCATCTAAGACTGAGTCCTTGAAATGGATCCGATATGGGGTGACTGATGGGCAGAAAAGAATTTGGAAATCTCTGAGGGAAGAAGCCAAATAAGGAAAACAGATTGCAGATACGGCCACACAGTTCTGAAGCTCTTCCTACCAATTAGACTCTCCTTCCTCTCCCCGTGAAATTGTAGTTGATGTTAAGGCTTGTTTCCATGAATGGAATGTATCAGAAATGACATTGTGCAAGTTTCCAGCTTCAGCCTCCTGAGGCCTTGCAGGCTATGCTCTTGTGTAGGGAGCTTTTCCACCTCCTTGTACATGATAATCTCAAGCTGGCCATTTGGAGGACAAGGGATGACATTTTGGAGAAGAGGTCCCAGGGCTTCCAGCCCTCCTGGCTGAGGCCCCAAATATTTGAAGCAGCCAACAAGAAACAGGCAAGGGTTACCCAGACTGGAAGCCCACCCAGCTGAACCCTGGGTTCAGCAAGAGGACTGGGAGCTAAAGAAGAGTGTTTATTCCCTTATGTTTTGGGGGTGGATGACCAATTTAGAAAGGTATTTTGTCAGAGACATCATAAGATGAGGCAACTCTCCCTAAGCGGCAGGTAAAGCTCTCTGGTTGGGGATGTATTAAGGATCTCTCACATATGCACTGGTGATCATGCCTCCTTTAAGGCCTAAGCACGGGTCTGGGCGACCATTTATACCAGTCGGATAGGGGTCCTGTGTCATACTGCTCAATCTCAGTCTGATGCCCGCCAGGCTACTCTATCCTGCAGCGGTGTTAATCTCTGAAATTACAGAGCTGATGGGGGTGCCAAAGGCAAAGGAGAGTCTTCTGGCTCTTAGGGGCACCTTCAGAGGTTTTATTTAAATGTGGCTTCAAGGGTCACAGAGTGACTTATGAAACTGAAGTTCTGAAAACAACGCAGACTTCAGTGACTGAGAGACAAGTAAAGCAATGCGGGACAACAACGATGGCCCTTACGAGTCAGGGAAACTCCGTTTGAGTCACAGCTCTGACACATAATAGGTGTGTGTCCTAAGTCTGCTGCTGTGAGCCTCCGTTTGCTCATCAGTGAAGAGCATTAAATTACCTACCTGCACAAGGCCTTGGGAGAAGGTAATGTGGCTGAGACTACTGGATCTGGAGTCAGTCTGCCTGACAAGCTTGATATAATCTTCCTGTACCTTAGTTTTCTCATCCATTAAAAAGGGAAGTATGATAGTACCTACATAACACTTAGAACACAGCCTGGCACATAGTACGGGTCCAATAAAACTTTTTTGTGTTCTTGTTTTTCCTTCTTTCTCCCTTCTATATTCCTAAGAGAACAACCAAGAAAAGAGCTCTACGTTCCTACTTTATAGACGTATTTGGAGAATTAAAAGGAGGGAAAGCACATCATCCAATTCCTAACATGTAGTGAGCAATCGGGAAATAGTACAGAAGAGGAGGCAAGATGAGCAACCAGCAACCATAGGCCAGGGAGACAGAGTCCAGCTGTGGGCTGGCCAAGCAAGACATAGGAAGCAGGGTCTTAGGTTCAGATTTACACTTCACATTTACACACCTTAGAAAGAGTTTAAACCTTGTGTCCAGAAAGATTTGGATCCAACAGGCCTTGCCATACAACTTAAAAATGTCAGTCAGAAACTGGAGATAATTGTTCATACCTTTCAGGTGTGTTAAAGAAATAGGTAGAATGCATATAAGACACCTGAAACATAATATATTCTTTTTTAAAAAAATATATTTATTTATTTGACAGAGAGAAACACAGCGAGAGAGGGAACACAAGCAGAGGGACTGAGAGAGGGAGAAGCAGGCTTCCCGCTGAGCAGGGAAACTGATGTGGGACTCAATCCTGGGTCTCTGGGATCATGACCTGAGCCAAAAGCAGTCGCTTAACCAACTGAGCCACCCAGGCGCCCTGAAACATAAAATATTCTTAAGAAAGTCTAGGGCTATTTGTCCTCTGAGGTTGGGAATGTAGTATTATCACCCTTTTAATGAAACACCAGAGAGTGTAAGGGACCTTCCTCTAGCACCATGGCACTCAAGCCCAGATGTACTGAATCTCAGCCTACTGGGCTTTGACTCTGAGTCGACACCAGGAGACACAGTGTTGTGGCTAATGGCATAGATTTTATTTTATTTTATTTTATTTTTTAAGATTTTATTTATTTGACAGACAGAAATACAGCCAGAGAGGGAACACAAGCAGGGGGCAGGAGAGAGGGAGAAGCAGGTTTTCCCACTGAGCAGGGAGCCCGATGTGGGACTCAATCCCGGGTCTCCGGGATCATGACCTGAGCCGAAGGCAGTCGCTTAACCAACTGAGCCACCGAGGCGCCCTTTATTTATTTATTTTTTTTTAAGATTTTTATTTATTTGACAGAGAGAAACACAGCCACAGAGGGAACATAAGCAGTGGGAGTGAGAGAGGGAGAAGCAGTCTTCCCGCTGAGCAGGCAGCCTGATGCAGGGCTCGATCCCGGGACTCCGGGATCATGACCTGAGCTGAATGCAGAGGCTTAACCACTGAGCCACCCAGGCGCCCCTAATGGCACAGATTTTAGACATAGGCTGCCTGGGTTCCATTTCTATGTAACCTTGGAGAAGCTATTTAATTGTTCAGTTTCGTTCACTCATCTGTAAGATGGGGAAACCAAGATGGCCTACATCACAGTTGCTGGGAGGATTGATGCGTGTAAAGTACTCGGCACATGATAAATGCTCAGGAAATGTTAGCTATTATGTTACACTTCTTCATTCAATTAACCTGCATGGATCCCTTCTGTAGGGTGTTTTACGGCCAACCTACTCCTCGGTAACTGTGGAACAGGCTAAGAATCATTTCATTGAAGTCAGGTTATGCCAAGAAGAAACAAGGACATGGAACTGAGACCATGAACCAAATCTTCTCCTCTAGTTGTGTGATTTTCTGGGCACACAGTGTAAGAATTCAGCTCCAAATGCCGATCAAACTGGCTTTTTTCAGCCTAGCACCAAAGCCAAGGCATATTCTCCTGACTCCACTACTGGGCAATTCTGAACCTGGCTGAGTCAGCAACAGTTTTCGCTTGCCTGATGAGCCAGTGTTTAAATATAATTAAAAGTGCACTACTTTCTCTTCAAACCTTGAGGAAGAGGGGTGGAATTTTGAACAACTCTGTCCTTTACCAAGACATCTCGGCACAGTTCTTGGTGCTAATGCTGCTCTTGGTGTGTAATTACCTGTCACCTAAAGGAGCTATTACTTTCCTTCTTCCTTAAAGGACAAACAGGAGACACAAAAGCATCCATCAAGATGAAGGATTAAAAATATTTGAAGAGGTGTCATTATTTACATACTACATGGCCCATACCTAAGCTGACAGATCCAAACTGTGGCCCAATGAGCTGACAGCTTGAAATAGCAAAGCTTCATCCACTGAAAGTGGCAGCAGGATTTAGTGGACAGGAAGACAGGTGACAACCAAAGGAGAGCCAAGGAAGTGCTTTGGTCTAAGCATGTGTAGAAGTAAGCTCCGGGGAAGGAGTTCTACACTGTGTAAATAGCCCAACCAAAAGAAAGCAATGAAGAGAAGAAAATGACTGCTGGGTGTAAGGCATTTTTCACATCGATCATAGCTATTCTTCCCCATGGCTCTGCGGGAGAGGTGATTCGGCTACCATTGTGCAGATGACAAAACCAAGGCCACCAGAGAGGTCACCTACATTGACAAAATCATAGAACAATGTCAGACCCACGATTCAAATCAGTATCTCCCTGGCACCAAACTGCCTGCTTTTTCTGTAACTTCCACTCTTCCTTACGTGAAACAATCATTCTAGGATATAGGATTTCTCCAATTACTGCCCAGATATTTCAGGCAAAATCAGAATTCCACACAGTTCCCATTTAGAAGACATTTGTCTGCGTGAAGAGGCAGTCACTTAGATTGTAAAGATGTCATTCCCCTCTCTCTCCTCTTCCTCTCTCTCCCTCTCTCCATCTCTCTCAACCCGTCATACACTGAGGAGAGGCCAATATATGAGATCAAATAAAGGTAGTCATTAGAAGAAAGGGTGTGAAAATAAACTATTAGAAACAAGGAATGCCCTCAACTTATAGTTAGTTTCAATTGGAGGTTAAGTACATAAAAGACAACACAGCCCAAGCCCTTTATGTGTAATTATTAAGAAGGTGATTTCGAGATGACATCATGTTGCTCTGTAGATCTATTCCTGTCTGAGACCCTGCACTGCTTAGTCTCTTACTTTAATAATTTTCCAGCACAGTTCAAACAATAGAACACTTATAGCTATGAACTACCCACTGGATTCCATCCTTCTTTGCAAATTCCTAACAATTAGTAAATTTTACCAATGACTCATTGCTGGAGGAGGTAAATGATTTGGGACACAGGTGCCAAGGAATAAAAATTGTTAATAACATTACCACCCACAACCACTTGACATCTGTTTTTATAATTTCTCCTGTTGGCATGTTCCTTTGTTTCTCTTCCTTGTTTTTTGCTGACATTGTCTTTTTCATCTCCTCTCTTTCCAATGTCAACCCTATTGGTAGCCCTCAAGGCTCAGGAGTTTTCTTGTCTCTGATTAAAATATCCAAAGAGTTGCATAGGTTTTTTTCCCAAGAACATACTGCTAGATTCTGCCTATGCCTTAGTTACCTTTAGAATAAGTTAAACACCCCTAGATGATATGCATAAACCTTTTCTAGGGTAATGGCTTCAACTCCCTGGTTCAGCCCCTATCATCTTTCTCCAGGACTACTTTAATGACCTCTTTAGTGACATCCCTAGTTACACTCTTCCCCCTGCAATGCGTTTTCACACAGCAGCTAGAGTTTTGTTTTGTTTTGTTTTGTTTTTTAAATATAGACCTATCTATGGTATTGCCTCGTTTAAAACCCTCCACTGATTTTGATCACATACAGAAGAAAACTCTGCAGACAGGAGCTGGTCCCTACCTCCCTCTCCCTGCTCATCTCATACTGGTCTTCCCCACCTCACCTACTTCAGCCACAGGGATCTTCTCTTCCTTCCTACCATCTGCCAAACCGGGTGTGTCCTTGAGCCTTTGGGCTAGCTGGTCTTTCTATGCTCTTCCTGAAATTTTCCCATCGCCGGTCCTTTTGTCATTGAAGTCACTGTTTAATGTTGTTTTCTGAAGGAATCCTCCTCAGCCCATCCAAACAAAAGCATCCCTCAAGCTTCTGTTAATGTTTTCATCATATTTTCTTGTTTGTTTCTTTATTTCCCATTCTCTTTCCATCCCCACTAAATGAGTCCTCCACAAAAATCTAGAATCTGCTTCTTCTGTTCATGAACCTCGCCCGGCACATAATAGGTACTCTATTTTTAAAAATGTGGGAGAAAGGAATCCACATTCACAGCATCTTCTTAATGGGAAAAATATTGTCTCTATGAAAACATAACTCATTTTCCATTAACTATGAGAGTATGTGTATGTGTCTGTGTGTGTGCACACAGTAAATATTAAAGTAGCAAAAATAACAACAGTGATCTCTAGGTGATTATCAACAGTTTTTAATGCTTTTTTCTCTTTTGGTAATAATTTCTAAGTATCCTTCAACCATTGCGCATTTGCATGGAAGGACCAGGCAAGCTCTCACTCCCTAGTACTGTCACCAAGTCTGCCAAGCTGTGTAAAGTGGGGCCAGCCCAGCTCCACTGAGCCCAGTAACACCTCCCCGCTTCCGGGTCATGGCACCTGGAATCTCAGCTGTGAAGTCGCATCCCTCTGTCTGTGGTTTGTTCAAGAGTGTGGAAGACACAATAACACACCATGACAGCCAAAAAATTGAGCAGAAATCGAGCTGACAGAGAATCGCCTACCCCAGGAAACATCCCTGTGGCACTTTCAAACACAAACAGAAACAAGGTGCATACAAATCACACACACTTGTAGACCTTAGCAGAGAGCTCCGGACATGTGGCTACTCAACAAGCCACTGCTGAACAGAATGGAATATTACAGCGTGCATTGTTCACAAGAAAATAAGAGGCAGAACACACAGCTTGATGTTCCCATCTCAGAACAGCCCTGAGATTCTTGCCCTTGGCAAGATGACCACATAAACCTGTAGACTTTATGGTTTGAAGAAGATGGAAATCAGGGAATGAAAGGAAAGCTAGCCATGGCCCTGCTCTCACTTTTAAGATAAGCCCTTCTCACGTTACCATGAAGAGCTGGCAAAATAGCTCATCTGGAAAGAAGAATTAGATGCTTTTGAGTTTTTGCCCTCCTTAACAGTTCTTTAGGGGCACATGGCCTTCAGTGGCAACCACTGTCACTTTCCCTTTCACAGCAGTGACAGCCAAATCAGCTCTGGTTATGTGGTGATGCAAAATCAATTATTCAATACCTTAATTATCAGCTCTTCTGAAGAAATTGGATTTATCGATGAGCGTCAGCAAGCCCAATGCATATGATATATCGGGGAGAAAAGCATAAGTTAGCTAAGTGTTCAGTGAACACATTTTTGGGCCTCTGCAATTTTCATTATGACAAATTGTTGACCCAAGATAGATTTTCTGACCTGTCTGCTATCATATCGTTCTGCTCGGGCAATTCCATTGCAGACAAGGGCGAAGCTTGAAGTGCAAAAATGAAGCTAAACATTACCAGGCTAAGGCTTAGCATGTTTTCAGATCAATAATCAGCATTTGTGCAACTAAGGTTAGAATATATAGAAGGAGCCTCTCTGATTTGTTTTTATTAAGGTGAAGTGGGTGGGGTCTTTTGTTTTGTTTTGTTTTCTAGGTGAAGTGGGTTTTATTGCAGCTGTTATGATCAATTAAGGGCAAAAAAGGAGAGAGAAATCTACACAGAGGACAGAAGTGCTCCTCTCAAGGGAAGCTGGAAGTTCTCCAGGTCAACCTAATCACACCTGACACACTGTGATCCCGGTGATTCTTCCCCAAAAGTGTTTCCATCTGGACACCCTCAAAGAAAACAGCATATGTTTGTGAGCTTCATGATTGCTGAAATTTCCCTGTACTTTCTCGTTCCCATAATATTACTTGAAAGTGTTGTGTGTGATAACAAAACGAACATTCTTATGGCTGAAGTTGGAATCACAATCATGTTTTCTACTCAAGTTCAGTATAATTAAGCACAACTCTGCCTACAGGGAAAGAGGGTGGGATTTGTAAACAAAAGATCCAGATTCATGAAGTAAATTAAAAACCAGATGGGAAATGTATGATTATTTGTACAAACATGTCAATGAGCTACCAGTAAGCCATGCAACTCAGATTCTCTCTCCTTCGACATTTGTGCTACCTCAGCTTTCACTTGTTTGAGGAGGGAGTAAGTGATCATGACAGCAACAGCTTAGTGCACTGAAGCCTCATTAGGTCCATCATCACTTATTTGGTTTTCCGAGTCTGGTAGCACTTCGTTTTGACATTCTCTTCCCATCCCGGCATACTTTGCTCTCTAGCACTGCCATGTCATTGTTGATGCCGTACCCTCTACCCAGAAAACGTGCCCCACCCATATCCATATGCCACCTGTGGGCCCCACTCCTTCCACCCACCTCCAGGTGGCTATCCCCAGGCTCCTCAATCAATCCTTCTCTCTGACACCCCTGTTCTCACCCTGCCCTTTGTCCTTGCTCCTCACCTAGTGTTCACTCCAGGATCTGCCCTACTCCTTACAAGCAATAGAAACCCACGACCCAACTTAACCTCTCAGCACTTCAGTATTGTGGAAATCATAACAGTATTGTTCTCACCAAGCTTCATGAAAGTTAAATTAGACGAAGCACGTAAAACACTTAGCACTATGCCTTATGAAGAGTATACACTCAAAAAACACTTATTACTATTTTTTAAAATCATAACAACCTATCTTCACTTTCTTTTAGGAAACCAATTTCCTTCACTTTTGGTGTGTGTGGATCAGATGGAGCTGATGGAGAACCCCATGCATCCCCTCCTTTTCCAGAGGGGAGCACAAGATATGAGGTCAAATCAGAGCATCTGGCCCACTGGCCACTGTGATCAGTATCAGGATTGGTATTCTGCCCCAATTTATGAGGAACTACTGGGAAAGAGAATATTTCTTCTCACTGGGTTTTCTGAGTGGTTAGGTGTAAGCGTGGGGTGCTGACTGCTGGTGTACATGGGGCAGGCATAAAGGGAAAGCTCTTCTGGAAATGAAGCCAATAGACCTGAAGTCTTAGGGAGACAAAGATGGAGATAGAGGTCATCGAGGTCTACACATCATCCTAAGTAATGGAAGTAAGGAGCTTCCTGGTGACTGTAACCACAAAGCTTTCACTGATCACTGTCCTCCTGTGTACAACAAGGACTAATCCAGAAGAGCCCACATCTCTGGTTTCTTCAGGCACCATCATATAGCGAAACTGATCATTTTAACTTATTGTCACATCCTGTCTGTTCTCCCAAAGCTTCGGTGTTATCCTCTGGGCTTCAGTCTGTTGTTAGTGATCTCATCATACCCTCAACCTCTTCTCTGAAACTTTGCTTTGCTCTCTGCCTCTAACTCAGTGGTGCTCAGAGTATGGTCTGTGGACCAGCAGCATCAGTCTCACCTGGAAACTTGTTACAGATGTGACTCGGGCCCTACCCCAGAACTGCAGAAACAGGAACTCTGAAGATGGCACTCAGATGTCTATGTTTTAAAAAGTTTCCCCAGAGGATTCTGATGCTCTGACCAGAAATAGGATTTCCTTTGAAAATACTGCCTTCCTGGGGTGCCTGGGTGGCTCAGTTGCTTGAGCGACTGCCTTCAGCTCAGGCCATGATCCCGGAGACCCGGGATTGAGTCCCACATCGGGCTCCCTGCTCGGCGGGAAGCCTGCTTCTCCCTCTCTCACTCCCCCTGCTTGTGTTCCCTCTCTAGCTGTGTTTCTCACTGTCAAATAAATAAAATCTTTAAAAAAAAAATACTGCCTTCCTGTCAACACTCCCAAAGATGATTTCCCTTGGGAATCTCCCCATGACCTATATATCAGGCATAAGGATAGGGTGTGTCCTGCTTGCTGCACCTTGCTGCTCCCAAACCCATTCACTTCCCTCTGTCAGAACTTCAGCATGCAAGTCATAGAAATTTGGTACCCACCATCCTTCTTGGTTACTGCCATCTGTCAACATTGAGGTCCCTGATCCTCAATTATGGCAACTATAGCATCTGAGGCTCTAAATTCCTCTCCGCCTCTATTCCTGTAGTCATTCTGAATGACTCTGACATCCCCAGGGAAGACCAACCACTATTCCTTGACATATTGTCCACTACTCCTACTGAACACCTCCCTCCCATGGTACTAACTTAGGCATCATTTTCACCAATAACTAACACAGCCTCTCAATTCATCCTACTTTCTGAATATTTCTACCCTTCCAGCTCTCTTATTCAGGACTTCCCAGTCTAACTCTCCTCTGACCCTACAGGAATGATGGGTCTACTGGCCCCCTACCTTCATTCTCCCCACTATTTCCCAATATACATCTCCAATTCTGACCCTTCTATGAGCTACACACATACCTTTATGATTACCTGTGGGGCATCTCTATTTGGATGTCTAAAAAACTACTTCGAAACTTAATATGTCTTTAATATCTTGATTTTTATCTCACAAACATCTCCCAGTGTTTCCCAATTCAGTAAATGGCACCACCATCCAGGGAGTTTTTCAAATTCAAACCCCAAAATTTCCATCTCTAATTTTTCTCTTTCCGACATATCCTTCCTTCAGCCTTTCAGCAAGTATTGTAGACATGTCAATGTAAATCCCACCCCAACCACTCGTCACCATTTCCTAAGTCAAAGCTTCAGTTATCTTATGTAGACTAAAGCAACATCTCCTACTTGTTTCCCTCCTTCCCTTTTGTCCCCCAAATTGCATGCTCCACACTGAAGCCATGGTGATCTCAATGCTTACAGTAAATCACATCACCCACTTCTGTCTTTCCATGGTAAATCATTAGGGAAGGCTTTATCTCCTGCTGACCTCATCTCCTCCTCCCTCTCTCTCACTTAATATATTCTAGCTACACAGGCCTTCTTTCTATTCCTTGAACACATCATTCTCAATCATGTCTCAAGGTCGTTGCACACGCTCTCCCCTCTGCCCAGAGTCCTTTTCCTCCCACATATTAGTTTGACTGTCTTCCTGTCATCACTGAGATCTTAGATCAAAAACATAAACTCAGATATATCTTCCCCAATACTTTGTCAAAAGTAGCTCCTACTCCCTTTGGCACTCTCTATTTCAACTCCCTCCTTGGTGTGTTTGTAAGATCTACTGATATAAAAACGTGCTGTTACAATAAATTCTCTGTCTCACTATCTGCACACACCAGAATGAATGAAAGCTCTATGACATCAGAGACTTGGGTCATACAGCTCATGCTGTAACTCTTTAGACCTAGGAGAGTGCTGAAGGTAAAGCAGATCCTCAATAAGTATTTGTTGTAAGTGAAATCAACAAAATTAAATGGAAAATGGCCTGCGATTTTATTTTTCACCAAAAGAGATGAAAGTGGTATACTTCCAGAACAATAAACTGTATAAAAATAAGATTTCAAAGAGGATTTTGGCTATGTCCTAGAATAAGGCTTTTAAACATACTTTGGAAGCACCTACTTTCATACAAACTTTGTGATCACCTAAACACTTATTCTAATACTTAGATTTAATAGTTATAAATAAATTTTTATTTCTGTGTTAGGGCAGGACAGCTGTCCAGCAGCATGTTAGCTGAAATAATTCTGACACCACAGAGTGATGTTTATAATTGTTTGGGCCAAAAGGTAATTGCCATTTGCAGTAAGAATGATTAGTTCTTATTAAAACTTCTATCATAAAAAAATAGGTTAAGGCTCCCACGGTAGTTTTCTCCTCTTCCTCTATGACTCCCTAATTCTTAATACTATTCATCATCATCAGGTCAGCCAGGCTAAAATCTTGATCAGAACTTATCTCTTTCTCCCTCTTGTTGCCTCTTAAGCTCAGATTTCTTCTACTCCATTGGTTCCTACCTGTGTTTTTTATTACTAGCATTGCAGAAATCCCCTAATTAAATTACCCCTCCTGCCTAGTGTATCCAATTATCTCTTTTCCCAGCATTGACGATTGGGGAGTAAAGGGTACTGTGTTGCAGAGAGACCAGCCTGAGTCCCCGAAGGCACGCACAGGAATTAGCCAGTCTCTTTAAACGTGAGGTTAAAGAACCCAGTGAAAAAAGCTCTTGCTCATCATTGCATAATTAGATCATGCATGTCAAGTCACTGCCACTGAAGAAAAACTTTAAGAAACAGAACAGAAGCCTGTACTGATCTGCCATCCCCACTTCTAGGGGTCATTAGGTACCATCCCCCTACGCCCCCTTAGCACATGGGCACAGCTCCATCAGAGACCCGCCAGCTACACTGATGGAGCTTACATAATTTAAACTTTGATTCACGTACCTCCAAGGCCAGATACTTACTTTATCATCATTTTATCCTTAGTACACGTTGCAATGTCTAACACACAATGGGAGCATAGACAAGCATCTGTCATGTGATGGGTGTACAATAATTCTGGTTAACCAATTAATAATTATTGCATGATTGATTAATTAACCAGGTTATTCATGGGGCCAGAGAAGATGATGTTAGGGACCTAAAATCTATTTTTTCTAGTACACAGAAGATGTGGCACCAAAAGTTCCAAACAGAACTACATCAGCTGATAATGTCAGCTCTATACTGTGGGAGAAGAACATTCATGTTCTCAAAACCTTCGTTTTTATACATCAGGAAATATAGGCCATCTAAAGTAAGGTCTTCATTATCTGTACTCGTTCTATGCTTCTTCAGAGCCTTGGATTTTACTTTATGCCTGGGTTTTTATTCAAAGGAAGGGGCCTTGAAAATCCAATCTTCCCTAACGAACTAGCAGAAGAAAGATATTACTTTCTCTATCCCACCACATCCACCCGTGGCTCTTTTCTGAAACTTTCATTGAGCACATACTGATTGCCAGAACCAGACACCATAGTCATCCCTTTAGATGCATCCAGGCCCTGCATCTTCATAACATCCCTGTGAGAGGGTTTTATTATCATCCAGATTTTACGGACCAGGAAACAGAGGTCTGGGAAGGTTGAGGAATTCGCCTAAGGTCACAAAGGTAGTACTTGCGGAGCCAGAGTGCAAAACCAGTTCTGCCTAACCTCTAAGCCATGTCTTAAGCACAGAGATACTCTTGTTCTGTGCGAAGGCACAGGTAAACATTGAAAACAGAGGGGACGCAAGCAATTGTCTCCAGAGCAATACTTTCGGTAGTGCTAGCATCATCAGACAGACTAGAGTTAACTTCAGTGTTAACCTCCAGAGACCAGCACAGATCCCTACATTGGGTTTGTCAATAGGGAGTCAAGTGTGTCATCTATGTGTGTCTTGACCCTGTGTGTATGTGCCGCAGGGAACAAAGTCAGTAAGACCTGGTACCTGCCCTGGAGAGTTCCTTAATAAGCAAATGAGATGAAGATATGTTTAGAGTTTTCAGGAAATACAGGCAATAGTCATATGGTCCAATCTGGAGCTAGAAAGACTCCCTGGAGAAGCCAATGCCTAGAAGTTAGGCATCAGAAGAAATGTAAAAAAGGGTTTCCAGGCTAAAGGACAAAAACTCAGAGGATTGAAATCATTTTGCAAGTACAAAACCCTAAATATACTTGAGGATCACTTGAGGTATAAAGTGGAAATTAGGGAATGAGTAGATGCATAGAGAGCACATAGGCCCAGATTTTCTTGAGATGGTATAATTTTATACCTGGTGTTCCAACTATGTTAAGTGTGAATATCACTTCACACTCAAAAGTATCATGGTTTGGGTGATAAATTGTAAGGCCACCTTACAGCAACCCTACATGTGAAAGGCTACAAAGCAAAATAGAGGCCAAATCATAAAAAGTCATTTACTTCATACCAAGCTTGCAAAAATAGATTAAGTTTACCACTGGTATTACAAGATGCTTTTAGGTAATACATATTTTTTTAAATTTTATTTTACTGGTTCTATGTGCATTTTAATGTATATTGGGAGAAAGCATAGCTGTCATATCAAACTCGTGATTTTATGGATGTTATTGCCTTGGATGGACTGAAATAGTTATTTTTCTGGTGAGCCAAACTACGTGGACCCAGTGAATTCAGGCCCAGTGTTCTAGCAGGAAAGTTGCAGAATTTGATCAACCAACACTTCTCTCATAACTCTATGGAAGTTTCAAAAGAGCACACAGTATGGGTTAGTCATATTGATTTTGTTTTATTGAATATTATGGGTAACAATGTATTCTTTTCAACAGTACATTGAATATCATTGTCCGTGGTTAAGACTATGGCAACAATATGAAGGGCTATGAAAATGGTAAAATCTAAGAACTGCTGTAGAAGATGGGAAGCTTTTGAAGGGCTCTAGGCCAGATATTCCCATTTTCCATGGGAATCCCCCACCTTACCCTCCTGTATAAGGCTCTTCATTCTGGCCCAGACTGGAGTTAAGGAAGCAATGCTGAAAGGAGAAAAATCTAAGAAGAAAAAGTGTTTTCAGTAATTCAGATAAATGATGGTGAAGACTTAGAACTAAAAAGGCACTGGGTAGGGTGGAGAAAAGGCCACTTTTGAGATATGTTTAGGAACTAAAATGGACAGAACTTGATTGAACAGAAGTGGGAGAGAAAGAAAGTAAATAGTCTATTTCCAGTCTTGGAGTCTCTCACTCAGGCAACTGGTTCCATCAACCAAGATGAGGACTATAAGAGAAACCAGGTTTGAAGTTAGTGAATTCATCAGTTCTCCAGCCACAGCATGACCACATGGAGAGCAGAGGTAGATGAGATGCTCAAAAAAAGAGCATCACATATAGATCAAGAAGAAATTGGTTCAAATTTCAGTTTTGTAACTTCCTTCTGGAAAACGTGCATAATATATTAGAAGGTTGTTGTGAGAATTAAATGAGAGGCTATGTGTGAAAGCATTTTGTAAATTGCAAAGTGTCAGTTGTTATTTTGAAGTAAATAAGCAGAAGTGATAATGAATTCTAAGAGTTTAGAGATTAGAAGGCTCAAAGGCACACTTAAGAAGGCAGACCACATGGTCTGTTCTAAGTGTTTTGCACTTAAACTACCTCCCACAGCTAGGAATCCATCTTATTTTTAAAAATCCTTAGAGAAATTAACTTTATTAACCCATTTTAGAGTTTTAAACTCCTTACTATTTAATAATACTTCGCCTAATTTTATTGAGCTTCATTCAACTCCTTTTGTTCTATATCCTTAGGACCCTTATATTCTTGAAACTCTCCGTGAGGGCTTTCTTTCAGGCTTTTCCTCAGGAGGCTAACTAATACCTTATGTACTAAGCTATCTGTAAGCTGTTGAATGTATGTGTTTCTCAGAGTAACCAAATTAAGCGCATTTTGGAAAAAACAAGTCGTGAAAAAGGGAAGGTTTATTGAATACTACTTTTTTCAAGCCCAAAACATCAAGCTTTACCTCTTTTAATTTATTTAAGCATAGACCAATTACAAGCTGTCCTAGCCTTAGTTTCTTAATCTATCAAAAGTGCATGAGTGGTGCCTGCTATCACTCTACCACAGGCCCAGGGCAGGTCTGGGTGATGAAGAACAGTAGGCCAGAGAGACAATGAAACTGAAAGCACCTTGTGGATTCTGGATGCCTACCTTGCTTAAGCAATATTTGTCATGTATTATCTTATTTGATCCATAGTCTATTTCCAGTCTTGGAGTCTCTCCACATTTGCTCATGTAATGTCTCATATCAGAGGTAGGGGGAAAGCAGACAAGGATAGGTCAAGTCACATGCTCAAGAGCCTACAACCCGTTGGCAATGGTGCCAGATCCTGGATCTACTGACTCTTCTTCATGCAGTCACTCATCATTCAACTTGCTTTTCTAAGCATTTTCTAAGCATATATGATGCACTAGATGTTTGGAGGGAAAAACAGTGAAGAAAAAAAGCATACACTCTGCTCCTGCACTCTGCTCCCCCCACTCACCAGAGCTGACAGCCTAATAAGGAAGAAAAATGAATAAGGTCCTTGAGATCTAGGTTTAATTGCCACACCATCACTACCCCCAACAAAAGTTTGTTGGAATCTGGTCATCTGTATGCTTCATATATTAGAAGTTTGGAGCAAGCTCTCTGATGAATCATTTCGAGTACCAGTAAATTCTAGCGAATTTGGAAAAAAGCCGTATTCCAGGGACACCTGGGTAGATCAGTCAGTTAAGCATCTGCCTTCAGCTCAGGTCATGATCCCAGCGTCCTGGGATCGAGCCCTGCATTGGGATCTCTGCTCTTTGGGGAATCTGCTTCTCCTTCTCCCTCTGCTGCTTCTCCTGCTTATATTCTCTCTCTCAATCTCTGTCAAATAAATAAATAAATAACTTTAAAAAAACAAAACAGTATTCCACATGTTATAACTTGAGGCAAATACAAGTTCTCCAACGAGTATCCTTAACAATTAAATCTTCCCTATATTTCTTAGCAATAGGACCCTGCATTTGTTTAGAACAGAACAAAATATAAGTTTCCCAATTTCCCTTGCAGCTAAGGTGGCTATTTCGTCCTGTTCTGACCAAAAATAGGGAGGTAGAAATCTACTCAGTTAAGATTTGAGGAAAATTGTTATTTTCCTGATGAAAAGGGACAGAATTATCTAACATATCTATTTTGCCCTTTACCTACCCACCTTTAACCCACTCTAGCCCCTGTTCCTTCCTGGAATTGGATGTGATGGCCAGAGGAGAAAAGGCTGTCTTTGGGGAAAAAGGGTAAAAGCTAACAACAGGATGTCAGAGCAGGAAAGTAGGTGAGACTTGGGTCCTGGATGACATCATGGAGTTACCCTACTGCACTAGAGTATCTACCTTTAAACTTCAGGACTTTATGGAAATTAAAACCCTATTCTATTAAACCACTGAGATCACTGAGATCAAATTTCTGTTACCTGCAGCCAGATGCACTTACCAATATATACATAGCCTAGGTTTTATTAGCAATGAGGGACACCACCAGTTTCCTTTGCCATAAGAGAACATTAACAAATGTCACAGAGCAGCCCGGGCTTTGGTTTTCTTTCTGTACTATGTTAGTGGTTAGAAAGCAACAAATGAGAATAATCAATGATAATAAGTATTTTGAATTGTCTTCTTTAGACTTTCTATTGCTCTGGCTGCTAGATCACAGTTTTAGGAATAGCCTAGAGACCCCTGGGTGGTGTCCAGTCAGAATTGTTCCTTGTGTGCCATTGCCCTATTTGTGTCATGCTCTACAGCTATGACACAGAGTTTGTATGTGTACATATAGGTGTACGTGAGAGCATCCTAGAACAGATGTCTATGTAGTCTGATGATGAGGACGCAAAACAGATTCTCTTCCAGATTAGTCTATTTACATGGAGTTACAGATTCACACCATCTGGAGACAAACATGAGCAAGCTTTAATGTCTTGGTCCTGCTGAGATCCAGTGGAAGAGAGAATGCAGAATCCCTGCCAATGAAGAAATTAAGGCTTCAAGTGTCTCGCGGTTCCAGAGAGGGTGTGTAGTGACCTGCAGATGGGTGTTGTTCCGATGGCCACCGATCCTCTGAGATCTGGATCACATCCTCCCAAGTCCTAATGGCTACGAGAGTAGCAGTGTAGGCTGATTGAGTGTCCTGCTGCCCTAGGCTGTCCTGAGAATTGACCATCATACCCCCCTGGGTTCGGTCCAGGTGAGAATATCCCTGATCCTAAGAATTAGCAGAGCATGCCAAGATCAGGCTTCCGGTTCTATCCATGATCAGCAGGTGCATGCATGTTATACGGACACATGGCAAAGCAGCCAGACATTCAAGGGCTGGAAACCCTAGACTAATGTAACTAATTCTCCAATCTCTTAGAAACGTATACTAAAAGCCAATCACATGTTGCATTTCAAAAATAGCATTGGCACCTGAGTTCAAATTGAGGTATTATTAAGCTCTGATTGCAGCAGCTGATTTTATGACCTGATTTTTTTTTTTTATTACACTTCTAGGGGTTGGTCTATGAGAAAAGAAGAAAGAGTTTCTCTATGCCTTCGTACCAAGACAACACCTAATAAAAACTAAACAGCACAGACTAAGCCATTTGAAGACTTCCAATGAACTAAGGAGCCATTGCTTCAAAAATCAGAGAAAAATTGTTTTCATTTATTTAACACATATTCAATAACAAGGCTGATTTTAGCTGGCTTGGTGTTTTTGATTGTATCAGTTGATTACGTGGTTCATTCCTCACTGAGACCCTACAGGTTTTGCACCATGTAGGTTCACAAGACAAATCTTTGCACCGGTCTGAATTTCACAGCTAGCCAGCCTGCTTCCAGACTACCTCTCCCTTCCTACACCTTCCTTTTCTACTACTCTCCTACCATCCAATTTGCTTGCTGCCAAGCAGCTTTCTAATACAGACAGAATACAAACTAATTTAACTATTAGCTTAAGCAAAGCAAATAAGATGTAAATCCTTTGCCAAAAAGTCAGACAGTGCATTCCAAAGCCCAGTTTTATATGCAATTTTAAAATGATCTACTGTTTGGCATGATTCATGACACTGTTCTCTTTCTATTAACTCAGAGTTAATTATGTGACCTCTTCTCTTCACCACCTGCAATTCTCAAATTGAATCCAGCATCCTAAGAGGTCTTGTTTCTCTTTGCTGTGGTTGACAGCCACCACTGTTGCATTGAAATACACAGAAGTCAGCTCAGATCATAGGCTTCACCCCACCCCCACCCCCAATCTTACCAGCAGCTGCTTGGTGCTTACATATGACCTATAAGGCTAAATAGAGTTCCCAAGATACAGGCAACTTCCTGGATCAGTGAGTCCATGTATCAGCACAGAATTGCAAGAAAACTTTAGGAGGGAAAAGATGGTAAAGCAGCTCTGAAAATGACATTGTAGGGGCCGAAATTAATCTCTAGAGGTAGAACATTTCATAACCCCAAGCTCCTGCCAGGGAATTCTTTTAATCTATCTAAGCCTCACCACCTTTTATTGAGATGTACCTGTTTGGTTGTCTGGAATTAATTTTCCTAGGCATTTGTTTTCAAAGACCTTTTCCTGTTATGTTCTCTCTCTCTTTATTATTTTTCTGATCTCTAATTTCTTCAAGTCCCATGGCTTTCTTTACCCCAAATGACATTTGCTAGCATGCTCAATTTAAGTCCAAAAGTAAACTTAATTTCCTGGTTGCTAATGGTAAGCACACAAAATTGCAAGAGTGTCTCTCTAACATGTAAATCTGGTCATCTTACCGTGCTGCGAAATTCTTTGACTGCCCTTATTAGGCACTCAGAATAAAATTAAATTTCCTTATCATGGACTTGATTTCGTCATTCAATCCAGCAAATGTGTTTTTACTGAGAGACCTATATGTCGGGCATGGGTCTAGTACACAGAGGTACAATAATAAAGAAGGTATCATATATATTTATGGAATTTACATTTAGTGTGAGAGACCAAGACAATAAAAAATAAGGGCGTCAGAGAACCTGGCGGTTCAATTGGTTATGCATCCAGCTCTTGATTTCAGCTCAGGTCTTGTTCTCAGGGTTGTGAGTTCAAGTCCCACATTGGCCTCCACACTGGACATGGAGTCGACTTAAAAAAAAATGAGTCATATAATTTCTGATATAAACCATGAAGAAAATAAAGAAGGATAAGGAAGAGAGAGGCTCAGGGAGAGGCTCTTTAGTCAGAATGATTAGGGAAGACCTCTCTGTAGAGTTAGCATTTGACCTGAGACCTGAATGACAAGCTTAATCAACACCTCAGGGTTTATAATATATGATTATTATAAACTCTTAACTCAAAGTGTTTGTTACCTATGGAATTCAGTTTTGTGAGCTCATTCACTCCCATATATATGAATTTTATTTTATAATAATTATTTTGAACAAAAGTCTAATATTGTCTGTCTCTAAATACTGTATCCTTGTAGACTAGATTTTTGTCCTTGGGTATGTCCTCTAAATAGAATCTTACAGTTAGAGAAGAGCAAACTCTTTTCCAGTTAGTCCTTCTGCTACTTAAAATATGTGCCGTCACAGACTTGAAAGCTCCAAGTATCATGAGGCCTTGTACAATGGTGTTTCCTTCTTAGGGAGAAAATGAGAACATCGAATATCAAAGACCTCTTCCAAGTCTAAAATGCTTATGAGACCATCTAGAGTCATACATTTATGATCTACAGAAAACTAATGCCTAAGTTGATAAAATCCATTAGTTTATGAGATAATGTTTTAATGGTATAGAAGGTGATTAAAATAATTAATGAATATATACATTTAAAAAAGTAATTTATGACTTAACTTTTTCTAGATCTATTATATACTCAGATGCTTAATGGTTTAATGCTAGTGTTTTGGTTTCATTTGAGTTCCAATGGATATATTTTTAGAAGACCTAAAGAATAAGCTTTTCTTTGAAGTGTTTTTTTAAAAGATTTTATTTATGTATTGAGAGAGGGAGAGAGAAAGGGAAGGAGAGAGTGCAAGCAGGGGGAGGGGCAGAGGGAGAGGGAGAAGTAAGCTCCCTGCTGAATAGGAAGCCATATAGGGGGCTCAATTCTTGGACCCTGAAATCATGACCTGAGCTAAAAGCATACACTTAACTGACTAAGCCATTCTTTGCAATTTTAAATGATATGAATAAAAGGAAAATGAAATAACAGTAGCATACATTTATTAAGGTGTTATTAGGAACCATGCTCTAAGTCTCTACATGTTAAAATTAACTCTCATAACAACACTGAGATAGGTTACTAGATTTTTTTACAGATAAGGAATCAAGATGCTATTATTTTAGTAGTCCACAGCCATTAAGTAGAAGAGCTGGGATTTGGTCCCCAGCAGTCGGATATCAGAGGTTATACTTTTAATTATTGCAGTTGTACCATATTCTTAAGCCCTAAGTACTGAAGACCCTTGCTGGATAATGGCAAATTCATACATAACAACTGTGCTATGAGAGAGAGGAACTAGAATAGTTTTTAAGGTTTTGGGTTGTTTTAGTTTTTTTTAAAGATTTTAATTATATACTTGAGAGGGAATACATGAAAGCACAAGCAGTGAAGAGGGAGAAACAGGCTGTCCATCAGCAGGGAGCCCCATGCGGGTCTTGATCCCAGGACCCTGGGATCATGACCTGAGCGGAAGGCATACGCTTAACCTACTGAGCCACCAAGCACCCCTAGAATATTGTTTACAGTTTTTTTAATATAAATGTGAATGTGGGGCTTAGAAGCTATTTTACCCTGAGAATCCTTTGAAAGTCTTCTCTCTCTCAAAAGAGATGATATTTCCATGTATCCATCAATAGGTGGACAGATAAAGAAGATGTGGTAATACACACGGTATACACACAATGGACTATCACTGAGCCATGAAAAGAATGAGTTCTTGCCATTTGTGACAACATGGATGGACCTAGGTCCTAGAGGACCTAGAAGTGAAATAAGTCAGAAAAAGACAAATACTGTAGGATTTCACTTGTATGCAGAATCCATAACAAACAGACAAAAAGCAGAAATGCATTCATAAATACAAAGAACAAACTGATGGTTGCTAGAGGAGAAATGTGTGGGTGGATGGGCAAAATGGGTGAAGGAGAGTGGGAGGTACAGGTTTCTAGTTATGGAATGAATATGTCACAGGGATGAAGGATACAGCACAGAGAACGTAGTCAATGGTACTGTAATAGCACTGTATGGTGACAGACGGCAGCCACACTTGTGGTGAGCAGAGCACAATGCATACACTTGTGGAATCACTTTGTTGTACATCTGAAACTAATGTAACATTGTGTGACAACTATACTTCAATAAAAACAAACAGAAAGCTTTAAAAATGTGTATTAAGTGATTTTGATGTCTTAGGAACAAAACAGAAATAGTATTTATTTATTTTCTTTAGTGTATAGGACAAGTATGTTGTACGATATTCTTTGGTGAGTCATACTATACAGTACGGGTAAGACAAGGGGGAGGAAAGCAATTCTCATGCCTCTGTACATCCATTCTATAAGGAAGAAATAAAGACCAAACTGAAATTACAAAATGAATATGTAATAAGAGCAATAAGTAGCTTCACAGAATGGGGTAAAAGGGAAAGGAGTTCAGTTCGCGTTCATGCTCAGATGAGCTAGATCTACGATCATTTTCAGATAAGATGAGCCCAACTTATCAAAAGTTTGTATGTTAGACTCATTCCAAATAGCAGTGAAATGTGACTTCAAGTTCCATATTATGCATGTGTCCAACAAACATTATGAAAATATTAGGCTGGTAGTAGTGTGTGTATGAGAAATAAATGCAAATATCACATAGCGTTTTCTTTTGTATCCGTAGAACGAAAGTGAGATCCTGAGAAATAAAGACAATATAGAGCACATGCTGCTGATTCTATGGACTACTTTTTTTTTTCTCTAACAGCGATAGGAACTTTTATCCACTCTGCTGAAAAGAAGAATAGCATTAGGTCCACTACAATAACGCACCAAAAGATCCAGAAGGCTTTAAGATGCAGACTATTACTGCTCACTGAGTAGACTCTGATGGAAATACTTAGAGAGGGGGTTATTGCCATTACTCTGGCTATTACCGACCAGTGGCCTAAGCCTATTAACAGGCAAAGCTTCAGAAGTGGCTTCTCACCACCTAAGTCTTGACTATGAGAGGGCACCCTTGAATCATTCTCACCAGTGTTTCTCAGCGTTCCACAGTCCATCCTTACATGTGGGCTGAGCTCATGTTATTTCCTTGCAGTCATAAAGCTATGGTTTATTTACATCTATTTAAGTCAATTTTATAAATAATCTTCACTATGAGCAAGGCATTTGGGATGGGGCAGTAACAGAAGAATACACAGGTGATAAGACACAATCTCTACTCTCAAAAATCTGATTTCTTAAAAGAAAAAAAAAAACCCAAGTAACTATAATGCAAGGCAAAGTGAAATTCATTTTAAAGACATTCTATGGGAGAAGTTGTAGGAGGACAAGTGTTGGGAATTCTTACAATTTGGTATATCATATGGAATAGGGAGGCATCAATCAGTTGCAAGCAACTGAAGACAGCCCTGGCTAATGTGAGCAGAAAGTAGATTTAATGAAGGGGTATTGGGTAGCTGACAAAATCTCTAGGAGAGCCAGACAAGGGAGCTTTGCAGATAAAAGCAATGTCCAAAATCATATACCACAGAGCTGGCTGACAAAGTCACCGCAGCCACGGGAGCTGGACACAGATGCCACAACATGTACTATCAATCCACGGACAGTGGGTTCAGCCTTCTGGCACCAGAATCACACTCTTCAGTCTCTGAAAATTGGGTGTTGCTGCTTCTGCCTTCAGAGTGGGGTCCACTGAAGTCCCTGCTTCTCGGCATGTCACCAGCATCCAGCTGCAAGCCTCAAATGGTTCTCAGTCATTGCCAGCATCTGGGGCATGTCCCCACATGGTAAATTCAAGGGTCTAGGAGAATAGTTATGATGTTTTCACTTTCTCTAATAAGAATCAGCTCTTTATAATTTGATTCATTGGGGGGTATTCACAAGCACAAAATTCATTGCACCATCCACTACATCAAGCAAGCTATATTGGACACCCATTTTAAGAAGAGGAGATCTGTAGGCAGTCCATTTTGGCTTACATGTCCTCTCTCTTTTGTCCAATAAGAAAATGCTTTTTATCACTTGAGACCATCCTGTATTCCCTTTCATCTTAGAGCATTTTGCAGTCTCCTTGGTGAGATAATCTGCACTGGGTCTCCTAGGATTTATTTAATCATGGTATTTTTATTTGTGTCCAGCATTATAAACAAGGCTGTTTTGAAGGGCCAAATGCCTAATGAAAGGGAAAAATAGTAATTTGTTCAAATTAGATGATGGTGTGGAAGAAAAATAGATGTCGCTATAACATGTATTTCCAGAAGACAGTGGTGATAACTCATAGAGTTGGTGGTTCACCTGACAACCAAGATAAGTTTCAAACTATGGAAATAGAGGGTGACACAACCAGCTATTTGTGTCCTGACAGTGAGCAATATTCAATTCTATAAATTTAAGGATGCAGAAGGATTTCTTGCCATAGGAGGATGCAATAAAGGGGAAAATCTCACACAAGCATTTAACAGAATAATATGGAAAAGTTTTCCCTAAGAGGCTCTGAGTCGCTAATAGAAATTCCCTTGACTTGCTCTGACCAGTAAGTGAAAAACTTCTGGTAACTGAGAAGAACTTCGAATGGAATGATCATCCAGCACAAATGATGATACAAAAGATTCAAGGTATTCTATCTCAATTTCAGACTCATATTTACAAATGTCTACCAGAAGTTGAGCTTAAATACTCCCAAGTACACAACGCTCAACACCCCCAGTTGAATTTATTCTCTTCTCACCAGTTCAGGTTTTTTACCTGATAGCCCCCACTTGGTGAATGATACTCAGGCAACCAACCAAGACCTCAAATGTTACCAGCAAGTCTTCCTGTTCCTAACCTCTTACATCTAATCAATCACAATAGTCACAGTCACCCTTGCTTAAGTCCTAGGCTCTTGTCTCAGGAATCACAGTCATGTGCTCATACTTGCCTCTTCAGCTGACCCTGTTGCCCGCAGAACCATCTACTATGAAGCAGTCAGAGGGTCTGCTGGACAGGAATCTCATCATTTTGATTTTGGGGTTCAAATTAATCTGGTTTTGAATTCTAGCTTCTCCATGTAGTAGTTGGATGGTCTTGGGCAAGTCACTCAAGCTCTCCTAGCCTCAGTATCTCCATTTTTAAATGGATAATAATGCTTTTTCACATAGGGATTCCTCTCAGGGTTAAGTGAGAAAATGTGTTAAAAGTGTGTGGCACAGTAGCCATCATAAAATAAATCCTTCAGTAGAATTTCCCATCGTCATTATCAAAAATTAGAGTCTTTTCAGTGTGGATTTGCAATCAGAGAATTCTAATGCAAAGCCAGTTCCTTTTTTTTTTTTTTTTTGAATAAAGAAACAGAAAGGACACTGGATAAAGGATTATTTGCATGCCATAAGGAGTTCCTTGTAACAAATGACACTCTTGGAATCCCCCAAGGGGAAAGGGGATTGTTTACTTCTTAGTGGGAGCAGTAGTGTGCCAGTGCAAAAAA